>ALYI01004125.1:0-21069 GCA_001969225.1 Ceriporiopsis andreanae CBS 279.92 | reverse complement strand
TCTGGCAAGGACAATGTGGACGGTCAGGCAAGGTCGACATGGACGACGTGGACAGAGGGATGGACGATCGGGACGGCATGTAAATCCCATTTTGGGGACGTTCTCCGCAGAATGAAGGAGGCAGCGATCGCGACGCGGCTCAAAGTGATGGAGAACATGAACGCGAATTTGTCCAGTCCGTCGCAGCTGTTGCAGAAATGAAGTGTCAGCACAGCGCCTTTGCGAATCACAGTCAAATATGCGGACTGCAATTATATTAGCACAAAAAAGCTGTGTTGTTGAAAAAACGAACCGTACCCTGGAGCTCGTCGGACGCATACAGATCTGGAAAATTTGGAATACCAAAACCGGATACCGAACGAGGACATACAGTACTGTTGACGTGCGGAATTTTGCGTCCCAGATATATCGCTTCTCGCGGCCGAACATCAGGATGATATCGTAGACAAGCAAAGCTGCACGCCGTTTGAAATGCAAGGCTGATTAGCAGCTAGTACAAGCAACCACAACAAGGTGCTCACTCAATCGCGAGACATTCGTGAACTGTGTGACTTGTCTAGATAAGGAACTGTCAGCTGGCTAAGCTGTGTGGAGCTAGTCGACTCCACGCACCTTTCCCGCAGGTAATGAGGAGTTTGCAGGGGCTCAGCACGCGCGTTGAAGAGCAACTCAGACGTTTCAGCCGCCGTAGAAAGCAAGGAAACAACTGTCGAGGCCATGGCTGCCAGGGTGCAAGGTCTACTGACAATTCATAATCTCTTATATACCTGCTCCAGGGTTCGCTACAGATGACGCCTTGAAGGCTTGAACACCCCTTTGGCAGATGAGATCAGGTTTGCTATAGCGGATCCTCTCTAGAAGCAAGTAAGATCTACATAGAGGTAAAGACTTGCCTTGGGCGGCGATAAGCCTTGTGGCGCTTGCTATTATCGGAAGTGTTACGGCAGCAAAATGGGCATGACACACATTGTGGCGAGTGAGTCTCATTCTGATTAGGGAGATGGCAAAGATTCAGGTACGAGGGGAGGATGGTCGCGCTTCGAACCAGGAAGAGATAGAATGAGCCACATACCTTCAAGTGAGCAACCACTACCCCCCTCGCATGCCTTCCACGTCCATGGAGGTCACGATTATATCTCTGAAGGCTTCGGCGCAGCGCGACGACTTCCGACAAACTTTCCGCATGAAAGAGATACACGCGAGGCATGTCATCCGTCATATACGGGTGGTCGTGGGTGACGGGCTGGCGGGGAAGGTGTTTCCTGAAGTAGTCAGCCCACTGAAACAAATCTGCCGCGATGTGGCCTTGACGCTTTCCACACCCGCGGCATCAGCGCTCGACAGAATGTATCTTTTAATACACGGCGGTGACAACGCGTTTGTACCCAACTGGACAATGAGGTTGCAATGGCATAGTACTCACGACGGACCGTGGAATGACGGAAACCTAGCGAATGCCGTATAAAAGCGATGATAAATAGGCATATTGGCATTCTATCGACGGCTAAAACCTGTGAGTCCCGGGCTGAGCATAGCCATTAGGAGCACGCACCTTCCAAAGCAAAGCGCAAATACTATCTAACTGATCTCGCTGCTGGAGTCCTGTCGCTGACGCATTTTCTCGAGACCCGCAGTCCCGCCGAAAGCAATATCCATAACCTCCTCTCCGTGCTTCTCCGGGAAGCTCGTACCTTGTCCTCTTTCCATCTCTGCCGTCAAGCTATCCTGAATGACGCTCTGCCTGTTCATGGTCGGAACGGCGTTGCCATGGGACAGAGGAATGGCGAGTATCTCAGGATCTCTTATGTACCCATTCGTGTTTCTGACGCTGTTGCGGGCGTTCAACGTGACGAGCAATGAGTTGATATATACTGCTGAGCGTTAGCAAGCCCTTGGTGTTACGCGGCGTATAACTCACATCCCGCCACGACATGCGCAGCCGCATTGTACCAGCTAGCTGCTGGATCTATGGTGACCTTCAAGGAGATTAGTGGCGGCTGCTTGAAAGGAACACGAACTTACGGCCAATAAAATGACAGTTTCTCCGAGTCTGTACGAAGTCAAGTCAGGGTGATAGTCAAAAAAGAAGAATATACATACGCTGTCAAGATGCCCCTGCCGATGGCAAAAAATAGGAGGATTGTGATCATGAGATTCGTCCTGCGTATACGGTCAGTCAACGATCAGGACAGGATGTGCAAGATGTGACCTCTTGAACGCGCCCCTCTTCTTGTTGAGCAATATGCATAACGTTGTGGAAAGCAAAATATCGACCGCGACTTGGGTAACGGCCATGGCTGTCGTCCAGGGTTGCTAGAGGAAAACGTAGGATGACGATGAGACAGTGAAAGTTGAAGGCACGACGATACCGCTTACCGACACCCCTCTGACTTGCGAACGAAGTTTGACGCAACTCCTAAGGTCTCAAAGGTTAAATAGGTCTAAAAGAACCGGCGGAGGATCGACGTACATGCGCGATACCGAGCCTTTAGAGGAAAACGGTGTAAGTGTTTGGACGACTCTATGTTTGGTCAACATCATACCTAGGCCAGCGACTGAGCGACGAGCGACGTGGCGTCAGTAAGGACTACATAAACCGCGACAACATGACGTACCTGCATATCCGAGTGCTGGGATAGCCTGCGCACGCAAGGATATCAGGAAGAATGTTAGCGGCGAGGGTAATATCCGACGAACCAGCGCGATGGCGACGGTAAAATGAAGTTTGGTGCCGCTGACTACGAAAGAGTCGGAATCATAGCCCCTGCATATGGCAACGAAAGAACCCACGTTGTACTGCAAGTCGTATGAAATAGGCGAAGACGAGCAGTGTGATCAGGATCTGAAGCAGAAGTACGTCGAGTGTAGGCGATTATCCGATAGATCGGGATGGCGCAAAACTCACATGACACGTAATCGACCCCTTCAGAGCCGAATGTCAGCGAGAATAGATGCGTTTACTTAAAGGCCACGTACACTCGAGGACCTGATGATAGACTTCGTAGTTAGCAACGTCGAGGTATGGTAGGAACGAACGCGATGGTACCAAATATTCAGAATGATCAGGTCAGCTCTAAAGGCGCTAGTGACCTACAAGGTGGTGCGCTGAGCATATATAAGACTGTGAAAATAAATCAGACGTACAAGCCAATAGTAACTGGCATGGCAGGCTGCGTGACTCGATCAACCTCGGCCATGGATGACAGGCTGAAGACGTACTGAAAATGACGTGTACCGTATCGATAACCCTAAAAGCATGACTGGTTATAAACTGCGGGAAGACGTGTGACGTGAGACGTACCAAAGGAGTGTGACGAATCCCTTGAGCCAGAGAGGATCGTGCTGATATTCGGAGAAGTAGCTGTAGATCTGGACGAGCAAGTCGGTTAGTCTGTAGGCCTCAATTTACATCATTAATCCGCACCTGCGCGCATGCCATTCCGTATAGAGTCACCATGACCCAACAACCTATCAAGCCCGCACCTATGACGGAGAAGGCAGATAAGGGCCCTAGTAAGACGAACAGAGCCTAATCACGTACCATCGCTTTTTCCAAATGCTAATGCGATAGCAGATACAGCTACCATGGTACTGGTAGGAGTGGGAACGGCTGTGACGTATACCGTCGTAGTTGCACTCATCGTGTTGACCACAACGAGCCTGCAGGTACTACTGCGGGCACCGTCACTAGCAAGTGTCGCCGAGGTGAGTTTTTAAGGGCAGCTTGAACAGTGATTGCCTATGTCAGCCGGTGATAAATCTCTACATCATAGATGCGAGTGGCGTACAAAGTTCGGGCGGGCGCCGGCCATGAGAGAGCGACTTGAAAAGCGGTTGAAGGTTGGTCTCGGTCCATCCGCTACGAAGATGACACAGTCAGCTGCTATTCAGATGAGCAAAGGAAATCATACCCACTATCCACGACGTAGCAAAGAGCCCAAAGCAACTTCTCTACGGGAGCGGGCGCCACAGATCTTGATTGAAACTGCAGGCGAAATCAATGCGCAGCAGAGGGAATGATGATATCACTGTCCGATGGCAGTACTCACTGTCCAGCAAGCCTCAGAAAATCCATTTTGAGAAAGACTGTGGATAGGGTGAGCGCAATGAGATCGCCGACGCTAGTGGAAACGGCTTCTGTGAGACTGAGTCCCTATAAGCGGAAAAACCTGTGAGATGCGCTCCCTTCGTCTGAACCAACCATTTACACGAGACACAGCCTCTCAAGTCCATACGGAAACAAAGGTGCCTGATCCCGTCCTACATCCTCGAGCCGCTTCATTCCTCGATAACGATGCGAAAATCAGCACATTAATCGAGGTAGAAGGAACGCCGCAATGATGCCCCAAGCGTGGTGAGCGAGCTAGACACGTCGTCAACAACGTCGCAGATACCATCAAATCCCACGCGGCAGTACATGCAGGTCGGCGGAAACGGACCACCTACGAACTGAGAGGACTTAACAAGCGCGTCCAAGCCATGCCGGATCAGATGTAGAACGTTGGACTTTCGAGGTGACAAGCCATCAGAGTACAGAATGCGTATTCTGCATCTGACAATGAATAATCAGTGTGGGTCGTCTTGGCCAAAAAAATAGTGTGTACCTTCCAAAAAAAAAAACGATATGCAGCCTTCATTGACACGTAGCACACGACGACACTAGCTTTCGTCGAGGTGTGAAGGATATGGGTCACCGTACTCATGAATCAGAATCTCTGTGAAGGAGTGGCTTAGGCGTCTTTCCGTGAGAAGGCGGCATCTCGGCACATCAGACATCAGACGCTGCCAAATGCGTCTCGCAAATCGCGACTCACCTCTTCACCCCTTTGTCCTCCCACTCTGAAGAACCATTTCTGTCAACCGATGTCTCTCCCAAAATACGGCGAGCAGCAGACCTTGGAGTGAACCGCGAGCGCTGAAAGTTGTATGGAACTCGCAATGGCACTCAGGATCGCCGACGCGACTCGGCGCGAGGATACCTCCATGTCGCAGACTATTGCAGGCAGCTACCCGGGCTTGATCTGGTTTGAATGCACGAAGCGGCCTCGGACCAAACCTACGCGGGTGGGCATCTCATCCCCTTTCAAATTTGAGCTAGACGGCATTACCAGTCTGCAAGATTGTTGAACAGACCCACTCATGCATCGGCTTGCCGCAGTAGTTCGCACCTTGGACAGGACGGATGATCAAAGCAAGTCTTCACGCTCGCATGTAATTTCGTTCTCGTGCTGATTCTCGTGTACGCTCAATGTCCATTTTCAGACGTCCGACAAGGTTTGCGAGCCTTCTATGCTGATGTGAAGATCTCGACTCTCAGTCGGGCTTCTGACGAAGCAGAAGTGCTACCATCGACATAGCCTGATGGTCATGGAAGCCACTGTGGGTACGAAAATCCCGACAGGTAAGTCAAATCATGTCGTCTTGTTGCACCAGTACCGGGAAAGGATCGCTGGTCACATGCATTCATTTTCACTCGGCGGTCATCGCGTGCTCCAGATATTGGCCCAAGTTCTATGGCTCTGCACTCGACGGATTGGTCAGGATTTTGCCCAAGCTTCAAGGTCGGCTGTATTCTTGGACACCGTGCTAATACAGCTTCGCACAGGAACAAGATCGCCCCTGCTAGCAGTCGCTAGCTCGGAGATCGAACTTAAACAGGGCGCAGGGCGCCAGGCGCGGTGCACTGATGTTCAGCTCCATTTCCACAGTCATGTACCTGCGTTCACTACTTCTCCATGGCGGAGTATAAGGCACTACATAAGAACCGTATCACGCGGTCCTTCCATGAGTCTCGCGTCGACCCAAGGGTAGACTTGCGTCGCTTTCCTCGCTATATTCAGGCAGCTCCCCTGCAAGCAGACACTCCGCTTCAGCCATGGCCCTTGACGACGACGACATACACAGGCTCGGCCTCGCGTTCATCTATAGGATGATCCCTGTCATCGTTGTTTCCATCCTCTACGGTGAGTGCTAGTTTTCGACCACTTTCTGGCCAACCTCACTGTAGTCCGCAGGTATCTATTTTGCTATTTTGTGTGCTGCCACGCGCGGACTGTCGTAAGTGTACGCTTTACGACCTCCCTATAGGATCGCTGAGCCTTTGTATAGTCAGAGGGGCTTGAAGCACCCGTCAAATCTCATTATCTTGTCTGTTATTTGTCTCCTCTTTCTCATCACAACGTCGCTGTGGGCGCTTGAGCTGGCTCAGCTCATCGGTTTGGATGAAATACTGCTCTCATCGAATCTGCTGGATGCAAATTCCTTGTTCAACCGCTTCTACAACCTCGTCGCGCGCGAAACGAAAGTCACCGGCATTTTGTTCGAAGCGCAGGCGAGTAATGGCACTTCTTTCGTTCGCAATATGTCTGCTTACGTTCCATTTTAGATGATTGTGGGAGATATTCTTGTGATATGGCGCGCAAGCGCGATCTGGCACGACCGTAGGGTCGTCATCATTGTACCACTTTTCTGGTGGGCGTGCTTGATAGGCAAGTGAGCTCCCGAACACTATGTTCCCATATGGCCATCTGATTGACAGTGCCTTGAATGTTAGTCAATACCATCGTCCAGGGCGGATTCTGTCATTCTGGCGTTGCGACCACTAATTACAGCAAGCTCTGCAAGGTTACAAACGTCTTTGCCCCCGTGTTGTCTATCATGACGAACTTGTCTGTCATGATACTCACGATCATCAAGGCATGGTATGTTCACAGCTTTACGTTGCGTTTTACAGTTTTAATTGCGAGCCTTTCCAGGATGTTACGAATCGTGTTGCTCGAGTCGTTCCGACGCAAACAGCATGACAAGATCCTTTCACTTTTTGTCCTCTTAATCGAATCCGGTACTCTCTACGTTGCAGCCCTAGTGCGTAGTTTCGGATCCGTGACATCTTTCTCTTTCTGACCTCTACTCCCAGGTGACGGATCTTCTCGTGACCTCGTATGTGACAGGAGGAAACGAGACGTTCGGGCGCATGATTGACTGCATCTCGGGATATTCAACTGTGCAATTTGTGGTACGGCACAAGATTCACAGCACATAAGCCCGTCTGATCTATGGTTCTACTCTTAGGGCATCTATCCAACATTGATGATCATCATGCTTCGGCAATCGGTGTGGAACGCACCTAACGGAAGCCGCACGAACGACCGCAGGGGCCATGCCAATGGCAGCACCATGGTGTCTGCTATCTCTACGGTACAGTTCGCAGTACGGTCAGAGAGGACGGTACAGTTTGTCGATGCTGAAAGGAGTGGTAAAGGAACCGAAGGATCACTGTCTGGGTTTAGTACGGATGCAGTCGCTCGCACGTATGACGAGGATAAGGCCAAGGACACGTTCTGAGCCAATAATTCAAAAGATGTCAACAAAACACACCCCGAGACCCAAGCAGTACCGGTAGCCACAGGCGCGCTCTCTACATGGGTCGGGCGGCGAAGTCCCCGACGCAGGGCCTGGGCGGGCTCGATCGCGATCGCCTTCGAGGTGGCGGTACCTGTCGTGTCGCCACTCGCCACATTCTAGCTCCATGTCTTCAGCGTTCAGCCACTTCGGGAATTGTTGAACTTCTGCTAGACTAGATGACAAAGTCTCAGCCTTCCTGGTCCTGAAATCTTTCGTCGCTACGTCGGCGCCAGCATCTCGGCTTATCACGTGATTAAAGCGTACGCGTCGATTTTTTTCAACAGAGCGCGTCGCGTCGGCTTCCCTCCGCTACACATGAAGAGCATCCCGTCCGTGGCTATTTGGTGGCGAAAGTTACTGACGGCACTTGAGTCTGTGCTGAAAGGCTCGGGTAATGATTCTGAATCTCTCACCGTCGCCCAAACGATCTGACGTATTACGTGCTGTGGACATTTTGCATAGACCACTCACTGCAAGCTCAAACCATCGATAGGCATGTGTTCTATAAACGGAAAGAATTGCCATATACAGATTCTACAACAAGGGCTGCGCCGTGGCGTCCGGACGGGCCTTGTTACCGGGAAGCAACACAGTTTCCCCGCTTCTCCGACTCTGTGCAAGCACACCGGTACCATGCCGTTCAGCGACGCGTACTCGACGGCACATCTCATGCAGTTTGTGTATACGTGAAAAAGCCGGGGATGAGAGCGGCTGCGCGGGATTGCGGTAGACATACAACGGCTGGAAGATCAGATTGCTCTTCGGTTGTTTGTCGTAACAGATAAATCGACATGTACTTTTCCATCCTTTCGGGAAACGCACTCACTTTGCAATCGGGCAGATTCTAGAACGGACATGTGATGCCTGATAAGCCACGTCGATCTCGTTAGCACCATCAATGTCGAGACCGGCACACGACAGAGTCGTACGCGTCTCCTCGGCCTGCCAACCTCGAGATATACGTGTTCGCCCGGCCTGCCATACTTTGGTGTCAAGCTCCTCTGTGAATCAATGACCCACGGCAATTTTGACCGAGGATGCGCGGGCCCTTATGCCACCGGCTCGCACCGTCACGGACTTCCCTCTTTCACCATTCGCTCCTGACCGGACCAATTATCGGATAGCACTCATGGCTGGAATGTTTATATGAGACCCATGGTCGTCGTCCGACTGGCCGTTATTCGGCCCGTCTTCTTCAACCCGCTCCACACCTCAAAGAACATGGGAAACCTCTCCTCCGCGATGAAGAACTACGGCGCTGTAGTCGCACAAATGTGGCCTCCAAGGTCTACATTTTCTCCCAGTCAGATCCCAGACTTGACAGGAAGAATTGTGATCGTCACTGGCAAGTGATTCCGACCTTCAGAGGCGTATGAATTTGCTGATTCTAAATCGTGGACACAGGCGGCAACACTGGTGTAGGGAAGGAGACCGTCAAGGTAAGCTCACTAAGGCTACCATCACGTTGAATATGACAGAAATTTATCTTGACCCGACCAATCTGGTCAGGCGTTGCTGGAGCATAACGCGAAGGTCTACCTCGCCGCGCGTAGTCAGGCCAGGGCGGAGGCTGCTATCGCCGACCTCAAGAAAGCGACAGGGAAGGAAGCCATCTGGCTCGAGCTGGACCTTGCGAACCTTGCGTCCATACGGAAAGCTGCGAAGACGTTCTGCATGTCAGTGCGCAATCGTTTCGTGTGTCCGACCTTACGGGTGATACTAGACCTTAAAGGCAGGAGCAGGAGCTTCACATCTTGTTCAACAACGCGTGCGTATCAGTACCATTCGTTTGATAGCCCATCTCAGATGTTCTGTGCAGTGGTGTCATGGCATGCCCAGTTGAACAAGTCACGACGGATGGCTTCGACATGCAGTTCGGCACCAACGTGCTCGGCCACTTCTTCTTCACGGAGCTACTCATGCCTGCCCTCATAGAAGGAGCCAAGAGCATGCCCGACCACCACGCTCGTGTTGTCACGACTTCATCGTCCGGTGCCTACCTCACGACGCTCGATTTCAACACACTGCGTGAAGAGAACATTACCGAACGAAAAAAACGTGGCACAAATTTCTTGTATGCTCAGAGCAAATTTGTGCGTATCATGTCCTCTCCGACTCATCCGCGTGGATAGAATATTGATTGGCATCATAGGCAAATGTGGTGGTTGCTCGCGAAGTAGCGCGCCGCTACGCCGACCGATGTATCTTATCTGTCTCTTGCAATCCCGGTACGTGTCTCGTTTTGTGCGACGGATGTGCATCTGACTAGTCGATTTGCAGGTAACCTACGGACAGAACTACAGCGATATGTATCAAAGGTACAAAAGGCTATAATTGTACGTGGTAGATCTATTCCCGGAGTCTCATTTCGTCAAGACCTCGTGCTCACGATCTCGCAGAATCGCATGGTCTATCCCGCAGCGTTTGGCGCACTCACTCAGCTGTGGGCTGGCACAATGCCTGACGTAATTGAGCACAACGGCGAGGTGGGTGGATCTCATTGTGCCCTTCGTCCCAAGAGACATTTCGTTGACTTAACGATGAATCTCGACAGTTCCTCATCCCCTGGGCTCGCTTCGGCCGCTGCAGAGAAGAAGCCTACGACTCGGCACTCGGCGAAAAACTGTGGTCTTATCTTCAAAAGCAAGTCGAGGGGAAGTAGGGTCGTAATTTCCGACGCGCTGAAACTCACGTTTCCACGCCAATACCATAATTAAATGTGCAATTTGATACCCCACGTCTTACTTCCTTCCCTGTAAGGCTGTCCCGGCGACAGAGGCTGAGCGTGGTGGATAACCCGAACGGAGGTATATTACAGACATCCGTACTAGTCATACGCATGATGACCTATATATTGAAGCCTTGCCAGCCATTCTGACAAGTAGATACAGGCAGACCGAAACCCACCCGACTCTGTGACCAAAATGACGCGGCGAATACCCGGATGCAGATCACGAACAAATTCAAGTACAAATGAAGGAGCTGAACTTGTCGTTCCCGTAACCGACTTCGGAGATGCCGGGGTAACTGACATCGACAGAGGAGCCGCTGCATGCGGCATCGCTAGAGTCGCAGCACGATCAGCACGAGTGCATTCTAGAGGAGCGACGAAGGCAGCAGATACTGACAAGAAGACCTGGCAGTTCCAGCCTTTGGGCGGCCCGAGACTCGAGATGTCGTCCTGGAAGCCTGACGGGAAGTTCAAGCACTGGTCCTTGTAGAACGCGACGTTTGTGCAGGACCCTGTCCAGTCCCAGTTGGTGCAGACATGCAGGACTCCGTCCGAACGGGCCTAAGCGAGAGTGTTAGAAAACAGGACCACGAGCTCGCTGATATACGTACCTCCAAGACTGCCGGAGCAGCCGTGACCCTCTTAAACGAGGCGAGCATGCCCGCGAGAGCGAAGATACCATAGTTGAGCTGCATGATGGAGGAGAATGCGAGATGTTGTAACTGGGTAGAGAAGTGCAGTATCAGTTCTCTGCCGGTCTCGTTCAGCTAAACGCACCCTTTATATGGCCCAGGGCGTCAGAGTACCTCTGAGTCGGTCAGAAATTGTGTCCATAACCATCACAAGAATTTCGCCGCGTAGCGGCACCAGTTGTGCTGCATGGCGCATCCCATTCCTTCGCGGACGGGCGCCGCTCACCAGGCAGTGCATTGTCCCAATGGCGCGCGCTTTTTGGTGGCGGAACAGCGCCTGTAATTATGCTGGTAGAACAACGAAAAGCGCTGCCCGACCATGGCCGCAACAGCGTGCCTGGTGCGTTGATTTACCTTTGTGTGGTCAGTTCCTGAGTTCCGTGTCTGGATACGGCTCAGTGACTCACCTGAGCCATCTTTAACACAGAGGCCTGAGTAGAGGTACTGTCTGCACTATGACACAAACCGAAAGGGGGTCATCCGACTATGGTTCGGCCAGTATGAGCCGCCACAAACACGTCGGTATAGCGCTAGCGACTCGCCTTGCCAAAATCGCGGTTCCCGCAAGTCTCACATAAAGGGCGCGCTCCTCAAAAGTGCATTGTCCGCCTTGCGAGGATCACGTTGCGCTTTCTTTGATACATCAAAACGCGGTTCATTTGATGCCTTGTGGCGTAGCTAGTCCCGGGGTTCAAGTTAATGACCAGACGCCACATATTTATCCGAGCACGTACTGATTCATCCCGCTCTGCGGCAACTCAAGCTGAGTCCGCAGGCCCATCGTTCGGGTTGAGACGGCCATGACTAGACAGCACGACCGGGATGATGAAATTGACCAGGCGCATTGTTAGGCACAACTTTGTGCAGCCGGTGAAGATAGGCCTGCTGAGAACCGAGTCGCTGCAGGGCGTCGTCAGCATCGCGACCCGGTGAGAGCGTAAGCATTGATGATGGATGTTGCCCATCGGCTGCAAGCCGGAGCATTGGATCATTCCACGCATAAGGCTAAAACCTGGTGCACCTGCCGCTTAGAGCGTGACATTCAGTAGCGGTGTACCTGATAATTTCTCTTAATTCATTGTCAGCCTTGAGCTCAAAATCAAGAAGCACCATTCGACGTGAAAGAAGAATATCCCGCAGAAACAAGTGTCGAGCAGCTCTCCGAACCCGAATGATACGGTCTGTGCTCACCTCAGCCGAGAACAACACTGCGCTCGCATCGTTGTCCTGATGTCCGCAATACCCCTCTCGAAAGTCGCTAAATCAATTGCATCTTCGGAAGACTAATAGGTTCGCTCCGATACGGACGTGCCAGGTAGTATGCTTCGGTCGGGGATCGCAATATCTGTCGTTTGCCCGAGTGTGAAGTCTGGATGTGTCAGCACACAGCTGAAAGGCTCGCACACGGACATACGACCGAGCCAAACGGGCTCTACAATGTGAGAGATACCGGCAGTGTCCTGTTCAGATTATCATACGACAATCCGCATGTCGCAATGTATATCTCGCGATGATTATCTCGACTTTGACGTGCATGGTACCTAAAATTCCCAAAGAAACCTAGGCCGCACACCTAGATGTATGTTATCGACATCGACAAGCGGACAGAGAGCAGACGTACCTTCGGTATTTTCATGTTCGACAGGTACAAAGCGATCTTGGTCGCGGTTATCGAGCTCGATTTCGTCTCGCCTCATGACACAACGGAGTTCGATGCGGGCGCGAATATGCGGCATCTTTCGTTCCACGACGTGTTGGATGAAGTTCGTCATATCCTCCCTAGTCTTGAAACCGAGGACGATCTTCTGGACGACAGCGAGATCTGAAACGATGACATCGAAGGAGGCCCAGCCGCCGTCGGCGTTCAAGACATCGTCAAATGTCCCGCTGCAGCCAACGGCGAAGTTGAGCGTAATGGAGCGTACGGTACTGCCAGCGTGCGATTCCCTACTCTGTACTGGAAGAACAGTTGGCCAGAGGATGTGCGGAGAAGAGTACGTCGTCGAGGCCTCATCGCTATCGTCAGCTCGCAGCCATATTTCTGCGACAGAAAACATGTATAGTTCAATTGATATGGACATATCACGAGCAGCAGAGGATCTTACCAGTGTGTCCGGTGTCCGATCAGCGACCAGATAATGCTTTTCAGCCCGGCTACTCATTATCGTCTTCAACCCTCCAAGAAACGAATTCGAGAAAGTTCGATAGTGCTCGTCATTAAGCCCTGGAGATGCACGATAGAACAGAAGAAGCCAAAGGGAGTATTCGTCCATCGGGCACCTCGACAGATCGATATCTTGCAGAAAAGTGCTTGATGATCTCCGATGGCGGCGCAAAGACGGCACCGGTGGTCCGCACGTCCAGGTCACCTTTCTGCACTGCAACGAGCGAAGATGATACAGCTCGTCGAGGAGATGAACGAGGTCGCCGAAAGAAGCAAAACGAACGTTGTGCAGTGTCAGCCGGCCGAGGCCTAGGGAATGGGTAGGGTGCGAGCGAGGGAGGTGGAAATGAACCGTGCGAAGAGTGCGCATCCCGGTAGGCAGCGGTCCAAAGATGTTGACGACAGAGTTGTTCTTCAGCAGAGGCAGCTTGGGGCGCACAAGAGGAAGGAGATGGATCCAAGGCGTGGCTGGTTTCCCCAACTCGATCCCCAGTGGGTCGAAGGTGTGAATGTACAGTGGAAGTTGGCTGATCGGAGAATCGAGGAGGACGAGCAGTTGACGGACATCAGCCGCTCGCCGAAATTTCACTTGTCGAAAAAGCTTTTCTTGGCTCGTCCACGCCCAATACCTGCAGACCATCCCACATTGTCCTAGCTCCCGTGAACTGAATTTACCGCGTGTGTAGGCTCCCAATTTCGTCAACGGACACGATGAACCTTAGAATATGCTTGAAGAGTTCGGGCGGGATTCTCGCTCCGAGAACTTCTACGCGGTCTCTGACTGAGGTACTCTCGAATACCAAGTCGTCCTTAGGTGTCATGCTGGAGAAGTTGAAGAATGTTAGTCAAGCGTCTGCACGGCGCAATGTCTCGGCGGAATACGAACGATCGCGAGGATCCTATCCAGTCGTTTGTCACACCAGTCGCTGACCGGTCCAAAGGCGTAGCTATCAGTGGCGTAACAAATAGCGAGGTTGCGATGGTCGAAGGACAAGCCGCACTGGTCCCAAGCACTGCCTCAAATACATATATCGATGGCCGCCAAGCGTTACACACTGCCGCGTGAGCTGCTGAACCTTGTCTATTATCAAGGTGCATTAAGCATTTGGCCCGGTATTGCAGCTGAATGTCGGTTCCAACAGCTTTCTGAGGCCGCCCCACTTGAATGTGCGTTGGGGGAGGCCGTTTTGCCTGTGCGAGTGCCTTTGGCTAGACAGCTGGATATTTGACAACCATGATTCGTCGACGGCGACGAGGGACTACAGAACATGTTCCACATACCGAATATAAGTCGTCCTGACCAGCTCTTGATCGTGCTGAAGCTCTCTCCTCTGATGTCCGAACATCGGTGTCCACTCTGAAGCACGCGGGTCCCCGGAAGCATACTCAAGCGGAAGCATGCGGTTAAGAAAGTGGTGAAATAATCGAGCTTTATATCAAGTGGTAGGAGGAGATTGTCCGGTGCAATATTGCCCCGCGCGTCGTGGTTCGTGGAGGCCGTGAAGAAAGAGTCGCATTAGCGCCCAAGCGTCGGGATGAGGCTCAAAGTGGACCAAGGCGGGATTTGGCATTGATGGCAAGCTCTTTCTTGTAGGGCCTAGCACGCATGCCGGCAATAGTACCCAGCAGCACAGTGTATCACACTACGGCGCGAGGAAAATAAACAATAATGGAACCTAGTAGCATCACATCCTGACGCTGATACCGCGACAAGAGTACACGAAGGTAGTCTACTCGCTTGCGCTAACTCCCTTCGATGCTGCGACGTTATTCCAACTCGAGTGGAAACGAAAGAGCTAAAAATGTCGTTGCCTTAGCCAGCCTCGGAGATGTCGAGGTACTTGACATCGACGGAGGAGTCGCTACAGTCAGCAGCTCATACCAGCACGAGCACATGCCGATTACCAACGCCAGCGACCATAGGGAATCCTCAGGACCTACTAGGAAGCCTGTACCTCTGACGTACATCGTGCGATCTCCAGAGACTCGCTCTGTGGGGTAGCGAGTTACACGCGATTTGCACATCGCTACGCACTCAGTCTGAGTATTTGTGGTGTTGTTAGTCGCGAAGTCCAGGTCAGGGACGAGACATGGTATATCATTTCGAGTGTACACACCTGCTCTTTAGCCTCACATTATATAGAACCTTCATTACATAGAACCTTGATAGTAAGTACAGCGTCCAGTGAAAGACGGGCTTGGCACAACAGTAGCACAACACAGGTCATGAGATGGAGCATCGAGGCCTGAGAAACGCACCAAAAAGGCACGGCCGTGTTACGGAGAAGTACGAGCCTCTGCAAGAGTGAAGGAAAGCGATAAAGGACGACAAAATCTTACTTGTAGTGGGACGCGCAGCGAGTACAGTTACATACCTTCAGTGGTCCTGGAGCCCCAAAACATCTTCAACATCATCACCAGCTCTGAAAACATCACATTAGGACAGGGATTGTCAGGCGCTTTGTGCAAAAGCAGAAGCAGATCAGTTTACGAGTCTCGGGTCGAACAAGGCAGGTACGCATCTGGACAAACTCCAAAGATATGACGGTCCTGAGCGCCGCAACACGCATCGCCGGTAACCATCCTATGCCTGTTGCTACACTGACGGTGCCGCAGTGGGCACCGTACTGGCCCTTGTCAACAGAGGTCGCTAATCGCGACTGTGATGCGTGGGAGTCCGGGGTCGGATACCTTCAACCAGCTTGTGCACTCGATTCGTGAAAATAGATGAGGGATTTCCAGGGAGTTTGTGGCGATTCCGAGACGTATATGCATGTTGTGAAGAGTTCTAGCCCACTAGGAGGTGGAAGGTCTCAGTCAGTAAACTGTGACGCGGGCGCCAAATCACGCTCGCCCCCGAAATCACAACTCTCGCGAGGTCTCCCCCGCCAAACCGCGCCCGAATCACAACTTTCGTCCGACCGAATCACAACTTTCGGCGGGCGAATCACACGAAAAATCACGACTTTTGGCCCTGGGGCGAAACACTTCCGGAGGTCTCCGCGGTCTCGCTCGTCAGCCCGCAGTGCGCGTACTCGCCGGCAACGCTTCGCTCACGCGCTCACCGTCTGCCGACGCCGACGCCGACGCCTGCTGCACTCCCACCTTCGTCTCTGGTCTCTGACTTTCGCTCGCTTCGCTCTCTTGTCTTTCTTGCCGTGAAATGTGCAGCATCGTCAATGATAACTTCCATGATCGCGATTCGCCACTTCACAAGTACTTCGCCCGAGCTTCGTTCATCTCCCGATATTGAAAATCAAAGGTGCGTATCGCCTAGGAGGGGGTAGGAGGTTGTATTGAAATGCGCATCTTGAAAATGCAAGCTTTGCGATGGTTGGAGGCAGCATAGAAATCGTCCGACAGCATGCCGGCCATGCGAAGGTGGTGCAAACCACCTACACGTCCATTGTGTTATGTTGAAGACCAGGTATGTTCTCGTTCAGCATACTTATCTCATGTACTGAGTCTGTAATCGACATGCAGACCTCGACTTGGAATCGCGACCCGAAATTTGTGCAGATTTGCCACCGCGTCGAGTGTACTACACATGTGGTGCTTAATAATTCAGCCTAGGCCCTCGTCTTTTGTGTCAATTCCAGCTCGGTCAGGCGAAGGGCACAATTCCCAGAAGACACCGCCTAGGAATCACAAACTTTAGTTGTGCGCCTTCTCGACTCGGAATGAACGCCGATGAGAGTGCTTGCACCGCATTATTGCTCCCGACGTCTTGGCCGTGCTGAAGCTTACACTGCGCAACCAACCGTTGTGTAGGCCCCATGAGAACCGAAGCCCTCGTTGAGCTATTTTCATCTCTTCCGTCTCTAAGTTTCGCATCCTGACATCGTATCTCTGATGTTCCCAGAAAGTGGCACTCGGTCCTCGTCAATTGCGCAGGCGGCGTGCGACAGAGACTATGTGAATATGTATCGGGTGCTCCCTGCGATATCCAAGCTTCAGTGTTCGACAGATGGTGCGCGACTACCTGTCAGGTGCGGCCTGACTCATCATGCTATCTTGCTGTACGTTAATATCTATCAGATTCGTCAACACTTGAGATGACAGACCGACATTCACTCGTATCAACTTCTTGTCAGCGCCACCCACCAGCAACAATCGGAGGCTACCTTCCACTTATAGCCTTATCACTGCCTTAATGCGCAGTGGGAGGAACTCACGAGACGAATATAACTCGAAGGTTGGCGAAATGGTTGCAATTGCCTTTGCTTGCTCATGCCCGACCCTGAGATTGCGAGTGAACTGTACACGCAGTATGTGGTTTTATTTCTTCCCTGCACTGATTCGCTCGAATGGCACTTCACAGGCTCGTTGCCAACTATGTCATTTTTGCAACCACCGGCAAGCCTTTCTTGAGCCCCCTTGCCGTCGTATTCCAACTGATAACCGAGCATCTAGCATTGGCAGCATATGAATCTGCGTTGACCTTTCAGCAAGAGGTGACGCTCATATGGGCCCGGAAGTGGTCAGGTGCAACGGCGCTGTTTCTGGCCAACCGATACCTGATGATCGCGAACGCGGTCGTGCAGGCCGTCCCGCTGACTATGAAGGTAAGCATATCTCTGGCTGCTCGAGTGCGTTGCAACGTGCACAGCTTTATGTTGTCCTTACCGTCTTGCTATTTTCTTACCGCAAAATTGCAGACGTACGTCGTTTAATGGCCGGATTATTCACGCCGCTTATTCTACTTAGGTGTCACTCGACATGGGCACTGCTCGACATCATATTTGTGGCACCGTTTGTTGTATGGGCCGGTGAGTAGACGAAGGAGACCCGATAGGCTGATTCGAGCTGATAAAGCTCTTTGGAGTTTTTGCCGCGCTTAGAGTATACGCACTCTTAGGACGATCGGCTCAAGCGTTTTGGGTTGGGATACTCGTGTTTTCTCTAGGAATGCTGACCCCAGTCCTTCAAATTGTGCGTGGCTGCCTCTATCGGACTCGCGGATACTCAGTGAAGTGCACAACAGTATGTATATACACGCGAATCTGCGCTGTTCGTCGACGATCCGATCCTTGGCCCGTTCTGCACGGCGGTCGAAAAGCTATCACCAGAGGCCTCCCTTGCGTAGGTGCTCTGTTGTTGTGCGATAGAATCGAACCTGCAAGCCTGATACATCTTCACAGAGGTCTGTTCAATATGTGCTCCCCTGCAAAACACTAACCTCGTTATCAGGGGACATAACAGGTCGTGGGGGGCTTATCCTGGGCGACGCCATCGTAGTTGTCGTGACATGGATAAGGACGTACTCACAGCTGAAACAAATGGGACGATTGAACTTTTCCGTGACGTTAAGCAGTATCTTATTTCGTGACGGTAAGCACCTCATATTGAGTCTCGTGAAGCCTTTCTGATTTGCGTCGTCTCTTGAATTTCAGGTAGCATCTATTTCCTGTCTGTGTTTTCGTTATCTGCTGCAGTTGTTGCACTCACGTGCGTCGTTCCACAGGGCCATTCTCGTCATGAATATTGCAATAGTCCTGTTATCTACTGTGGTTCGTGATGCCGGGTTTTATGCACATTGTCCTGTTTGGCTGATAAGCTTCTTCTAGCCGTGGCTCGCGACAGCGAACCCTCTTGGTTCTATCATATCTGTGTCAGTATCTATGGGGGTGTCGGTCAGCAGTGGCTGAAGTTGTCCACAGCCTCACACCCATTATGATTTCCCGTTTTCTACTCAATCTACGAGACATATCGAGTGCCACCGGTGCACCGAGCGAAACACCATCGGTGGCAAGCTGGAGGGACCCGGAGTTCCGGACACCTACGACCTTGGCGGCAAGTATTGTGGGAAATATGGGCGAAGAGCTCGATTTCGGTGACGGTGGAGGTATGACGTATAATGTAGGCCTAACGGATGGTCTCGTGGAAGACACCGCCTGCGGGTTGGAATTGCCATCGGTTGACCGTTGAACGGTACCGCCACACACTAACGAGGACATGGTGGCGGCGCATCATTCAGAGCTTTCTAATAATACTGAAGACATCTCCTGGTGCGGAAATAAGACACCGACAGCGTACCATCTCTAGACCCTTTCTTCCTGACCGTCGATCGCTCCAATACTATCATAGATTTGTGATGTTGTTCAGAATCGCGAAAAAAAGATCGGACAAGTGTCATAAAAGATCATATGCTTGTAGTTGGCCTGTAGCATCGTCAACGAGGTACAGCAGTGAATCGCGTTTACCCCAATTAAACGGTAGATTCAATCAGAACTCCCAAAGAAATCTAGGTGTCCCGCCTACGTCAAAAGCTACGATTAGCACCATTGTAATGCACAGGTTGTAATCGAACCTTTTGCATTGCTCGAGCTGTAAGCAACAAAGCGGTAAGCCCGTTTGTTTTTATCCCAACTTCCACGAAGAACACATTTGACCTCTGTACGGGCGCGAAGATGCAGCATCCCGCCGTTCAGAACATCATGGATGAATCGGGACACATGTTCCTCGGTTTCGAATGCAAAAATCAGTTTTTGGACGGCAGCGGGAACGAGAGAGTAAAATGAGGACCAGGTTCTGTGAATGACGTCTTTCAATGTCTCGGTGCAGCTATGTGAGAAGTCAAGCGCGATGATGGGGCAAGGTGAAAATGCCGCCAGTGCCGCGCACCTACCGCGCACCTACCGCACACCTACCGCCATCGTGCCGCGCACCTACCGCCGTCGCCACAACTGCCTCTGAGATGGTTGTCGTGTACCAGGGGTTGGATTTGAATGTTCGCTACAGTGTTTTGCGTGGCCGTCGTAGGTAGAGCGGCTCAGCCTAGTTGGTTTGAGTGTCTGGACCTCGGATACCGCACTGCCGCCTACTGCCACCGTGTTACCGCCGCGTCGGAGATCTTCCGACCTGTACACCCCTTCCACCACTCAACATCGTACGTGAGTACCGAAAGGATGTGTATCAGATACATCTATATCTGATTTACACATAGAATTTTTTTTGAAAGGTGCAATTGTACGCCAACCGCGCTGGGTAACACTTCGTTGGGCTTGAACGGACCCCGAGTGTACCGCCCTTCACACATACTCCCATGTTCTACGCAACCCGTCACTTAAATGGCAAATCCAACCGTATTCTATGCTGACAAGTCTTTGGGGTACAATGTGAATCGAAGCCGCTGTAAAGCGTTGTAATCGCGCCTCTGGGGAAGTCTTTTGTTCAAACAGGAGATTTACCACCTGGACACAGCTCCTCCTTGGCGGCTCTGACGCGTTGCAGCAGTGCTTGTTGTACGATAGGTGCGCGGCACGTCGGCGGTAGGTGCACGGTACGCTGGCGGTAGGTGCGCGGTACGTCGGTGGTACGTGCGCGGTACGTCGGCGGTAGGTGCGCGGTACGTCGGTGGGAGGCGCGCGGTACGTCGGTGGGAGGCGCGCGGTAGGTGCGCGGTACGTTGGCAGCACTGGCGGCAGACAGAGAAAGGTGCGCGGTATGCCAGAAGGGCTACTTCATTAGTTGGAGGAGTGCAGTAGCTACTCACACGCGTTCTGACGGAGTGTATTAGATCGCGTCGGGGTTACAAGTCCGGGTGGGATAGCTCCAGGAACTCGAAAATTTCCCCAACGAATGACTCGGGGTCTTATTGGCACACCATTTCCCTACAAATCATACAGCGGTCGTAAGTGCATGGATCACTGAGTTCTTCAGCCGAAATCCAGGCCAATTCTGAAATCTACGACGTTTTGGCGGCTCGCGCAGTACCGCCACATGCGCCGTCTTTCTAGATGTCGAAGATGCTAGCGGAATATGCCACAGTAAGTCTGTCTGATATCTATTTATCATGAGTACTGACAACTCTGTCATTCATGTCGTTGTAAGCTTGACCGAAACGGGCGCTTATAATCCAGAATTGCCTGTGTACGTCTTGGGACGTCTCCGTCACTATATGGAACAACGAGACATTCGTCGACGACGGAAATCGCGAGACTGCATGATATATCTCTCAGTAGAACACCCAGTAGCTGTATTGTACGATAGCGGTCCATGCGTGGTAGGTGCGCGGTACGTCAGCGGTAGGTGCGCGGTAGGTGCGCGGTAGGTGCGCGGTAGGTGCGCGGTAGGTG
>ALYI01004124.1:0-32247 GCA_001969225.1 Ceriporiopsis andreanae CBS 279.92 | reverse complement strand
GGTTACGGTTCAAGAAAGGTCGGCCCAAACAGATTCGTATTCGCCAGTATTCGCCTTTATCATCTTCTACGAAACGCATTTGTCGGTTACGCCCCGAGCGGTGAGCGGATACGACACGCCGTCTAAAGCTCTGCTTGCGACGACTCTCTGGAAGTTGCGAACACAGTCCATAATACCGTCGGAGATAACATCCAAGCGTGCTAGGTATGACCCTCTCAACTATCTGCGCTTCCGACTACTCAACTGCCAGGTCCTGTAGCTCGCCCCCGGGTAGCCTTAATTACAGCAGGTATGAGTTCTGTTGCAAAGGCCATTAAGTTTCTTCGCAATACATCACAAGTGAACGCATGCATACCTCCCGTGCCGAGAGAAAACGGCCTGTGTCCAATAGCACCCAGCAAGCCTGCTGTCTCACCGCTATGCGACGTGATTGAAATATCTAGATACAGCCAACCGCTCATTAGTGAGTTCCCGATATCATTGGGAGACGAGTGCTTACATGTTGAGTCGTCCTTGTTCAAGATCTCCACCAAAGCCGATCGAGCACGGGCTTGCTGCTCGTCACTCGTCTCACGGTCAGTGGGCGTCCACCACGGGTCGACCTGCTTGAAGCCCTTCTCAAAGGTCCACTTCGGGTAGCGACCGTGGATGAAGGTCTCGTTGCGGCGGTTGTCGCAAGTGTGCACGCCCTGTACCACGCCAATACCATCAGCCGCCGCCCCGGACGCGCCGAAACGCGAGCATACGCACGATGGTCTCGCGCAGGCCCTCGATGATGACGGGCTGCGGCCGCCCGCCCGTGCCCAGCAGCCAGTGGTTGAACGTCAGGTTCAGCGTGTCGGTGGCGCGCGTGAGCGGGCTGACGAAGAACGACTGAGGTAGAGGAATGCCGTCCTTGGACTGCGACTTCCATTCCGTCGAGAGATTCTGTGCCTGCTGGATGCCCAGCGGTGTGAGCTCCGCGTCGGGGCCCCAAGTGATGTTGCCATCACCGTCGAGCAGAGACCAGCTGCACATGACGCGTTGTGGCGTTAGCGCAACTTTCTCGGAAGAAGCGCACTTGTGCTCACTGGGAGTTCCATGCCGGCGTTCCGTAGATACTTTCCGCTAGGTTGTGGAATCCCTCTGAAAGTTTGAATACACGTGAGTTATCAATCTATTACGGGCCATAATTTCACTGACGTCCATGGCGAGACTGCACAGAGCACATGTCAGGTCACTGCACGGAGAACCGGATAAGAATAGACGTACCAAGTAGAGCACGCGGTACGAAACATCTTCGGGAGCCTGACGATTGAGCTCTGTATCGAGACGTATTAGGCTCGGGGTAGTTATTCATAGCGCATCGATGGTCAAGAGATACTCACCTTTGATAGTCCACTCAAACGCCTGCCAGTGCAGAGGTGCGTCGCTGATAAGACCGAAGTTCACCTGTATCCCCACCTCAGCACCGTGAACGACAGCATGAAAAATCGACGCACAGCAGTGAAGTTGTCCTGGTCCGTGGAGTTCAAGTCTTGGTAGAAGAAACCTTCTACAGTCTGTAGGTCTATGTTCAGACGAGCGAGCTAATTATACGCGACAGCGACGTGCCTCGAACGTATAGTTGTGCTTGTACGGCGGACCGAACTTGGACGTCACGATGGGCGGCAACTTCGGAGGGGGCGGTGGCTTTGGGCTACCCCACGCAGCGGCTCCCGGAACGCTTGACAGACCAAACGCGACGAGAGCGACGCAGGCAGAGGCCGCGAAGGAGAGGGAGAGCATGACGAAGAAAGATCACGCGCACCGAGGAAAGCTTGATGTAAATCCAAGCGAGCCGCCCTCAACACGTCTGTGCGTTGCAGCTTATATGTATCCTCGCGTCGTGATCGCGTCAGTGCTACAACCAGGCCCGCGAACATGGCGCGAAGACTGTTCAGGTGTCGCCAGAGGGCTTGGCAGTCGTCAGATGAGGCCTCGATATCACTTACTATCGCGGGGGATCAAAGAAGCGGGCAGAATCTGTTCAACGTGCGCGTGTGCATGCATTGGCTCGTAGCGAACGTGCCAGGGACGGGGGCGAGGCACGCGTCGCCATCCGAGGGTGGGCGCACGCTGACCGCGACTGAGGGAGGCTCTCGCCGATCCCCAGTTTCATGTCACCGACTGATCGATAGCCCGTACGCAAATCTTCTCGCGCACCCTCATCGCCGTCTTATCTTCTCACGCCCATCTCCCTCGGTTGTTTCGCGCGTGCACAACTGCAGCCGTCAGCGCAAAACGAGATGAATTCCAAACAAAACTAGTACGACGTAGCTGAGGTAGGATGAACGTGTCTAATGGGCACACCCGACCGACGCCGCCTGACAAATTAGTGTTTGTCGACGGCCTCTGACGCCGTTGCAGGCTCCGCGGCAGCCTCTGCATATGCTGGGGTTGGCTTCAGGAGCCCTGCGACCACCCATGAGCCTGCGAGTATACCGAGGAGCGCCCAGACACCCTTCTTCTCTTCAGAATCCAAGGTGCGCGAGTAATCGACGTCGGACGGGCGCCCCGACAGCTCGGTGTGTTCCGCCACCCCTTCCATGAATTCTTTGGGGAGTTCCGTGGATGGGAGCTTCAGTTTGAGGGGGAGAAGGAGGTTGTCCGCGAGGTCGTGCCAGAAGGACTGGTTTTCGTGCGATGGTGTCGACGAACTGACTGGGTCGGGGTACAGCGCATGCGACGGTCCGCCGCCAAGGTGCGTGATCGCGCCGCCGACGGCAACAACCTTTGGGTTTGTTGGCTCTTTTAGTACGGGTGGGGCCATTTCGGCCTTGACACGGGAGGACTCCCAGAAATCAGGAACGAAGGGCTGGACGACGCAAGTGTTCAACCTCTCGGCGCATGACACGACGATAGAGCGACTTACGACCTGGGCAACGAGTTCGGGAAGGGGACGGTTCGTGTCGGGAAGTTTCACATTCAGGAACTCCTTGGGGTAGTTTTCGGGGATTGGAGAGGGCTGCGAGGTAGAAGGGACGCCGGGTACCTCTGCTGTGGACGCATGTCGGATCTGGTGCCGTTGAGCTTGGGCGGTAGGCTCCGGAGGGGTCTGTATCTGTTGCCTCGCCTGAAACTCTTGCAAGCGAGTGATGAGAGTGGCTTTACTGCCCGTCCTGAACGTGTCCGAATTGTCAATGTCGAGGACGACGCGACAAAAGCGTGACGCACTGCAGTAAGCCTCTCTTCTTTGCCTCCCGCTTGAGCGCGCTCAACGTCTCATTCTCCCAGTTGCGCGTGAGAAGCACAGTCGACACAAAAGACCTGGACGATGGTACAGGCCGCACGGATGTTGTGAACGCTGTCCTGAACATGGTGGTCGTCGATGAGCGAGGTGTTGAAATAAACCGCCCACGCTCGGATTGGGACGGAGAACGCGGGGTAAAAAGCCACGTGGGTCCCCATCGGGCCAGATCTCCGATCTATGACGCATTAGCGCCGGAATAATATTCACGAAATTCGATCGAAATTGTGGCGGATATTCAGCTCGTGCTTTGCCCTTAGCGTTCACGACAACGACGAGCATCCTGTTCTGGCCACCAGGCATCGATAAGAACAGCCATGAACCTGTGTATTAGATCCATGAGAAGGCCACAGCTTATTGACAACTATCTACAGCCGCCGCCTCGTGTTCGGGCTGCCTCGTGTTTCCTGTAATGACCCAATTCAAGGTGCAATGACTCTCCTTGTCTCCTACCTTCACTCGTAACCGGTCCCGCCTACCACAAGACCTCACATTAGATCACCGAGGATGCTCTTATCACCTGCGTGCGTGCCCTCCTCGTTTTCCTACTATCTCGATCTCATCTGACCACCATGTCGCTGTTTCGCAGGGGCTCCCAAGCTAGCCTCCCCGGAGGGCAAGGGTTCTGGGGAAGGTTTAAAACGCCCAGGGGCGGAAACCAGATGGACCTCAAGCAACCTCCACCCATGGCTCTCACCAGGCAGCGGCTCCTGACATTATGTTTCGGGGAGATGGAGACGATCCGCATGGTGCGTCTCGTTTGTCTGCTTGTGTACTCTTTACTGACGACCCAGTAGCTGCCACCCACGTTTCAGGTACGTGAATAGTGCTTAATCGAAGCATGCGGATCGACTGACAATCCTCGCGCAGGAACTGGAAGGTTTGGCAAGGGAGTGGATCAAGCCGCCTCCGGATGTCGAATTCTCCTTGCGCGTACCAGTCGAATTCGCGTCCTTACATGCTGCAGTGTGTACAGAACAATTACACAGCCTCGATGGCATACTGATCCTACCCACAGCGCTTGGTATCAGGACCGTACATCTACGTATGTCAGAGAACATGCTTGTTTGACCGCTTGAGCTGATGTCGCGGTGCAGTTGACGGGCGAGGATTCGTATCAAATCGCCATCATGAACGTCCAAGGTTTGAGAGTAGAGATTGTCGCTGATGCGCCGCCACCTCCTGATGAGCCACCGTATGTTTCATGATTCTCATTCATGTGGCCAACGCTAAATAGCGCTTTAACAGTCCGCCACCGTGAGTCAGAGTCTGGCATTACGCTTTGCTTTGTTGCTTAAGATCGTTCGCTACACAGACCGCCACCAGTCACTGAGATGCCGGCAACCTTCAACCTGGAGCTAGGCCCAGGACAATTTGTGGCGCTGGACACCACTATCTCCTCGGACGAGCTTGATATGGCGCGGATGGAAGACGGGACGACAGTCGACGGGCAGTTCTGGGGGAAGCTCAATATCGTGCACGACGGGGACACGCACGAGATGGAGTTCAGCGGGACGCGGATGGTGTCCGACGTCCCGCCCGACCTGCTCGTCGACTCGCGCATCATCTCCAAACTCGCCGAAGCCGCGAAGCCGCCCGTCGCGAAATGCAACCTCCACCTGCTCGTGCCCGTGCAGCAGTTCGCGGATGTAACGCTGGCGTTCTCGCCGTATTGGAAGATGGGCTTCGCGTGGCCGCCCGCGCAGGAGGCCGAAGAGCACAAGGCTAAATGGAGCGTGAAAGCGCTGCCCGGCGGTGCAATCGAGCACTACGAATCGATGACGGTTGCGTCATCGCTGTACTACGAGGCAATGTGCGTTCCTTGTAGTGGTGGATAGCCACCTGCATGTGCTCATCTTGCTTGGCAGGCCTGATCCCGGGATGCTCGATCCGCAGGATTTTATCGCGCCCCGGAATAGCTACGCCATGCCACTACTCGACTTCATCCCGCACCTTACGCGGGTGCTCGAACAGCTTGGCCTCTCCTTCCACGCGCGCTCGAGTTTTATCACGTACGTCTTTCCATTCTTCCCGCCCCGTCACGCATTATATCCGCGCGCCTCGACCGGAGTGACGCAGACTAACTCCGCACGCCCCGCCAGGTCGAACCTCTCAGCGTTCGTCGCGCACAAAAACCTCGCGTATCGCTTCCTGAACCCGAGCAAGATCGCGAACGCGATCGACATCTCCGTCGCGACGCCCGATGTCGTCTTTACGCGCCTGTTCTTCATGTTCCGCGGCGTGGACGACGACGAGATGGCCAACTTTGAGACGCGCGGTGAGAAGGAGGCGAACACCGCCAACTGGCGCGAGCAGATCCGCTGGTCGGAGGTCTCGAAGGACCCGACGCAGTTCAGGATCCTGGAAGTCTCCGTCATGGAGCTCTCATAGACGGACGTCACCAGTCACCCGCTAAGGTAAAAATACCCTTCTTGAAGAATCTTCTGCCTCGTTTCCTCTGCTCCGAGTTTGGATATCGTTATGTGTAGCCTTATTCCCGAGTCCCGATTTCCCTAAGGCGCCTCTGTTGCAGAGACTTTATAGCGTACTTCCATACTTCCATTCCATTTCTTGCCACTTATGGGCTTCGCCACGTCGTGTATACATTAGGTTACACTACTACGCCTTGCGCCACCTCCTGTACTCCTCTACTGTACTCCGCGCTCACGATTATTAGATGACATGGCTTGCGAAAAGTCACATTATGGCCTGCCTGTAGATGAGATGGAGTAAAATGCATCCAATTGGTTTGATCGAAGAAAATGACGGTATCCATATGATGCCTAGTATGCATGCACTGGGGGAGTACACATGATGAGGGGATAGAATGCGCGGGAATATACGAATGCTACGATTACAAGGGAGAACGAACTTTGGATTGCTTTGGGTCGAATTAGGTGTGCGCACGCGCGTGGACATGAGCAGGCCTGCCAGCGGGGGTGTTATGCCGCGTCGGTGCAGCGTCCCGGACTCAGCCCGTTTCCAAATGGTTTCCGTACAGTCTCGGCGGCTCCATGAAGGGGGCGCCAGGGACGAGCGAGGTGGGCGACGGCGCGAGCCTGCGCTTTTTCCCTCTGACGCGCCCGGGCAGCGCCGCGCCCATCGGCGCGGGGTGCGGGTCGTTCGCGAGCTCGAAGTATTGCGCGCGCGGGTCCTGCAGCGGCGACTCGACGGGGTATCCCATGAAGGACTGCTCCTCCGGGTATAGCAGCGGCGGGGTGAGGCTCTGCGGGCGCGAGTCCGACATCTTCACCGCGAGCTCCTCCGCGGACGCCTCGCTCGCGCCGGAGAGCCACGCGTCGTCCGTGTCGCTGCCCTCGAGCAGCGGGGACATGGCCTTCCGCTTCCCGCCGCGCGTGTTCGCGACGAGCCCCGCGAGCCCCGTCGGGTCCACCTCGGGCACCTCGTGAATGTACTGCTCCGCCTGGAACGTGGGCATGTACACGACGGCCTTCTTCCCGCTCTCGCCGTCTGCCTCCCCGCTGGCGGCGCCAAACGGATCGAGGCTCGAGTGCTTCCCGCGTAGGAACGGACTCACGCCGCTGCGCTTCTTCACCTCGTCGATGATGACGTCCAAGCCCTTCCCTGTCACGTACAGGCGCACCCAGTCTTCTGGGTCCATCCCGAGCTCGCGTGCCAGCGCAGCGCTGTCGTAAATCGCGGAAGCGCTCTGTGATGACGAAGGGGACGGCGGTCGGCTCTCCGACTCTAACAAGCCCGCCGTGAGTAAGCGGTGCTCGAGGGCGGCAGCAACTGTCCGCAGGCGGCTGTCATGCGGCGCGAGTACAGAAATGGCCTCCGAGCGACGGGCCCAATATGAGAATTGGGTGTTCGACCATCCCGATAGAGCGAGAATGGTCGATCGGCTAAGTGTTACCTGGCCGTTAGGCGCGGAGGCGTACGAGTGAGAAAGAGTCTTGAGCGGGTTGTAGGGGTGCCTGTAGAGACGTCACGGACTGAATGAAAGAAGCATGCGGCGGTAGAACTCACGGCACGTATGTCCGCAACACGCTTTTCACTACCTCCACCTTGACGAGAAAGTCGATCGCGGAGGCACCGGCGCCCTTGTCGCCGCCGAACGCGTCGATGGGCTTACCAGCGAGCGCGCTCAGAGGGACGTCGGGCTTCTTGGGTTTCTGTGTCGACGTGCGTCGTTCGGCTAAGCGAGACGAAAAGATCGTCCACCGAAGCTCGCCGAGTTTCTCCCGAATAAAGTCAGCAGCATGTGGATCGAGCTTCGAGTTACCCTTCTCAGACTTTGGTCGCTGTTGGGAGGCGCGAACGTTGAATGAGCACGGGGCGTACCGGCAGATGGACTTTAACCTACATCGGCTTGGAAGGCGACAGTGTGCTCATGTGTCTTGGTACCACTTACTACCAGCGGGAAGATGGTGAAAGAGGACGCTTGCGATATGGGTTGCGCGATAGCGGATGGGTAGTCTTCCGGTACGTGCGACTCAATAAGCGGCTCTGGCTGAAGCTGCTCCGGAGTAGAAGGCTGCGAATATTCGACCGGGGACGGGGTCGAGTCGAAGGTCGAGCCTGGAGGCGACCATTGCGGGTACGAGGGCTCGACCGACTGCTCACAGGCGTATGGCGACTGATCCGACTGCGAGTAACTGATGCTGTTGGACGGGGTGCACGCGGGCATATCAGACCAGGCAAAGTTCAAGTCATGGCCGAGAACATGGTGCATGGCCATGACACCTTCGAAGAGCGGATGTGCCTGTGGCCCATGGATGTTGTGGGGGATTTGGAACGTGCCCTGAGACGTGAAATCGTAGGAGGACGGCGGGAGAGGTGTGCCCAGAGGTAGAGGGATATGGGGCATCTGGAGGTGTAAGGCAAAGTCTGGCATGGGTTGGTGGATGATCTGGGGATAGTCATACTGCTGCTGGAGGTCGTGCTGCTGGTGTCCCTGCATGCTTTGTCGTCGCGGCTGCTGGCTGTGTTGAGCAGCGGCCATGGCTTGCCACGCTCTAGGATGAGGGAGAGGGAGAAAGAGAAAAGAGAGGACTGCCCGTGACTTGAGCAAGAGACCCGGCCTCGATATTCATTCACCCAAGGCGAGTCTCTTCCCCACAACGGAAGGTACTCTGCGCCCGCGTCCTATTCTGGGACATCCTGCGGATAATTATTGTCGCATTCAGGGCCCGATATTAGTCACGACCCAAATTATATGCTGTGCCGCGTCGGCATAAATAACCCTAACCTAAACGCGACGCTTAAAACTAACATTTTTGACGCGCCGATCCCGCAGATATTAACCCATCGGGATTCGGAGGCGCCCATAGAGACGCCCATGGCAACCGGGAGAGACGCCCATCGCCCTCGACGCGCGACGTTTACAAGCGAGCTCGTCCTCCTCGACGACCACCTCCTCTTCTTGACTACCAACTTGCGTTTCATTCTTCTGCACAGCCATGTCTGCAAACGACGCACAGAACCGCGGGCAACAGTTCCTCGGGTCGGTTCATACCCCTCTCACCTCGAACCGCTCTGATCATTCTGACACTCTCCGTCAACGCGCCATGTCCAACTCTAGTGCCATGCGCAGCAGGCAAAGCCTCGAGAGCACCCTCACCCACCAATCGCTGGACGACGCCGCCTCCTTTGTTGAAAGCATCGCACCCCTCCCTGAGCCCGTCCTCCCAGACCTTGATCTCCCCCAATCAGACCTTGATCTCACCACCACCTTCGACTCCATCATGCAGGAAGTCGTCAAAGTTACCGAAGCCGAGCCCGAGTACGTCCCCATTTTGCTTGATCTCGCGCGTACCCCTGTCCCCCGCTGTCGCGTCGAGTCGTAGCTACGTCGCTGACGCGCGCCTCCGCCAGGATGCAAAAGGTCCAGAAACGCGCGAGCAACGTCCTCAAGCTCTCCCAGGAAAACGAGAAGCTCAAGGCGGAGCTGCGCGCCCTCAGCGAACGGCTGGAGGCGGCGGAGCGCAAGCAGCAGGAGCTCAGGCAGCGCGCGCAGGCGGAGGGGGCGGGCGCGGCGACAGCGGTAGGGGCAGCCGCATCATGACAACTCATCCTGGAACACCACGCATGGCCTTCGCTGGTTCTGCCGGCCACAGACATACCCTTGCACGTCCATTCGCATCGAACCCTGTAACATTCACACTCTGCCCACACACGGTACCTCGACTCCAACACAAACTGTACAACGATATAATATCGCCTAGATTTTCAGCGGTGTGCGCGACGTGGGTGCGCCGCCGCCGTCGGTGGTGCGAGTCTTGCATGCAGGCAGGGGCCTAGAACGACGCGGACAGCCGAGGGGATGGAATGGAATGGCACCACACGTGTCACGTCAACGCGAGGCAGAGCAGCTCGTCGACGCGTCCATCGCCTCCGCTGTTATTAGCCCTCGCGTCACCAGCGGGCATAGTGAGGTGCGGTCGTTGGCGAAATTCCGCACGCAGCACGCTGGGCAGCTGTGACGTACCGGTGCGCACACAGGGCGGCTGCTGAACTGAGACAACAGCATTTGCTTGAAAAAGACAAGAAAAGACACAATTTATCGCGAGGTCTCAAGCTAAATAGATGGTGATTCGTGGAGTCAGGGGTTGTGTTCTAAACACGACGAGAGGGTCGGGTATCAGCGGCCTCGAAATTGGTGGATATTCGGGGTGCATTCCAGTTGTCTTGGGCACAAGCTGGCACAAGGCCTCTTGTGACCGATGGACGCGAGGCCGTCGCGGGGAGACATAGCTGTTCCCCCGGTCAAGCGGTGACTCGACAAGGCGAATAGCAAACGGAAGACGAATACCGAGAAAGTATACACACGGCGCGCATGCGACGCGGGGTACTCGCGACCGATGCCCTTCTGCACGCGTCCTGTCGTGACCGCAGCTTGAGCTAGCTTGAGGCGTGATTGACAGCCTCCTTCTGACGGTGTATCACAGGGATGCGCATGATGTGGGAACAAAGAGATGAAGATGAGACGCGCCAGGGACCATCACCGGTCTCTGCATTGGCGTATATAGTGGATGATTGCCCACTCAGATGGACGACCCTCAATGTGCTCCGCGAGGCAACCTGCTAACTCTCCAGTCGACCCTTGAGCGCGCTGCTGTGCGTTATAAATTGATTGGGCACGGACCGTTGTGTACCGCAGCCCGCCCGGGTAATGGGATTCGACCCTCGGATCTCGCAGCGCCTGGAGGGTCATGCTACCCTCGTATCGACGTTGATTTCAGGTCGCTTTCCATCGGACGAACGGAGAGCGTTTGGGAAGATATTTTCTGGGTGCGGTGAGGTCGAGGGCAGGAGGGCGTTGAGACGAGGGCGAGAACTTCTTTCTTGGCTCCACAACCCTCTCTGATCAGGCTCATAAGGTGAGGGTTCGCCCTCACGCATCTTGTCTCTCTCCCCCATCTCCTCTCGCTCTCACTCACACACGCTCACACACGCACTAGCTCGTCTTCCTCCAAGCTACTCGAGAAAACGCGACAAGATGCCACAGGAAGCCCGCAGACCGTCGATACTCGACCACCACATTGGCTCGCGCACCAGCAGCCAGTCAGGCTCCCGCCGCGCCTCCATTGACCCCTCCAAGCTCGAGCCCATGAACAAGTTTAGTCCCTCATTGTCTCTTCTCGTCGCACACACCGCCCGACGCGCTCAATGTTTCTCCGATCTTTCTCCGTGCGCGCGCTGACCTCATCGCAGGGTGATCGCGACGGGCGGGAGCAGCGGCGAGTACTTCAACGTCGTCTTCGTCGGCGCGGGGAACATCATGTTCGGTGCGTGCCCCTGGTCATCACCAGGTCCCTATGCTCACGACTGCGCGTGCAGGATCCGACGAGGGCCCCTGGAACCACTCGTTCCGTTTCGAACAGTACGCCTGCGCCGCCCCCTGTCGCGCGTCGCGCCGCTGACCCCTCTCCCCCAGCAAGCTCGGCCCGCGCCTCAAGGTCGTCGCGCTCATCGACCCCGCCGTCGACCGCGCGACGGCGGTGCTGCAGAAGAAGTGCGACACGTTCGTGCGCAGCGCGTACGAGAATACGCGCGTCTTCCGCACGCTCGACGACTTCGTGAAGAACATGGCGCGCCGCGACGCGCCCCGCGCGTTCGTCGTGGGCAGCCCCCCTATGTTCCGCGGCACGACGCAGCACGCGCGTGACATCGAGCTCCAGATCCTGAAACACTTCCCTGGCGTCGCCCTATTTATTGAGAAGCCCATCGCCACGGGCCCCTCGAGCGAGATTCCAGAGGCCTTCATGGTTGCCCAACAGATCAGGGACAGCAACACTATCTGCTCGGTCGGGTGAGTACGCTTGGGCGTGAGCACGCGTCAGGAGCTGACATAGTCCCCAGCTATATGCTGCGCTACCTCAAGGCCGTGCAGATGATGAAGCAGATCATCGAAGAGAACAACCTCACGGTGATGGCGACCATAGCTCGCTACGCGACCGCGTACGAGGCCATTGCAAAGCCGGATTGGTGGGACAAGTCCAAGAGGTGTGTCCAAGAGTCTACTTGCGCTCGTTACTCGATACCCGACATCCCATACTTACGCATATACCCAGTGCTGGACCCATCGTCGAACAGGGCACACACTTCTGCGATCTCTCACGGTACTTCGGAGGCGATGTCGATATCACAACCGTCTCCGCACACTCCCTCGAGTGGGACGAAAACGCGGGCCATCTCTCCAAGATTGTGATCGACGAGACTGCCATCCCTCCAGAGAACCGCATCCCGCGTGTCACCGCGGCCACCTGGTGCGTCTTCATTCAACTGATTCTGTGCTCGGTGCGCTGACGAGACCACGCGATGTTGATAGGAAATACGAAAGCGGCGCAGTCGGGAGCTTCACGCATCTCGTCGCGCTGCAGGGCCACGATTACAGCTGCGAGCTCGAGGTGTTCGCAGACGGCTACCAACTCAAGTGCGTGCGGTCCCTGTAACGCGTCGGCTACCATGTGGCGACTGACCCCTGATGCTCCTGTCTCGTCGCCGCCGATCAGGCTCGTGAACCCGTACGTCGCGCCCGTTTTGTACATCCGCAGGCCCGGCAGCGACTCCGAAGAGACACACCGCTTCCCCGAGGATGACCCGTTCTTCTCAGAGGTACGCGCACCTCTCTGGCTTTTTCGCGCTTGGTTTCCGATCGCGGACGACGTGATACTTGGATACTCCGGCGTGGACGCTAGTACTGATCGGTGCGCTTCCGCCTACAGGTCTCGGTGCTCATCGACAACATCGAAGATATCGAGGAGGACCCGGAGACCGCGCAGATTTTGTGCACGTTCGAGGGTGAGTAACCGCGTGTTGACAGGTGGAGAGAGTTTCCTGAATTCTGAGCCGATGTCTGTGCAGATGCCTGCAAGTCGTACGAGCTGACTTGGGCTATTCGCGAGGCCAGCGAGCGCTCGCGCAAGTCGAAGAAAGAGGCCGCGACGAACACTGTATAGGGCCTGTTCACGATACCTCAAGGCGTTGACAGATACCCGCAAGTAGTCCTGCAACCCCGCATATCGTGTCTCACGCTAGATCGAGCACGAATGGACGCGCAGTAGATCTACAGGAAAACCAAGCTATGGACAAGAAAGCAATGTGTAATATACAAAAGGTGCAATGCAGAGGGGCCGATGAGATGGTCAAGAGATATGCATGGTGGGAAGGTGATATGGCATGAAGATCTGAGTTTTGCGATGGTGGTACAAGAATAGGTCAGACGATCCAAGAAGGTGGCCTGGGTGCGCAGTAGATGGAGAATTGCGGGGTATAACTGCGGCATCTGTACGTGCATGTCACTGGGTGGGTTTCTCGATTATCTGAATCTCATCGTCGTCCTCCTCCATATGTGTCTCCTGCTTCTTGTGTGGCGGCGGCGCAGCAGCACCACTGCTGCCTTCCGCTTCTTGCGACGTCCCGGCCGTCGCAGTGGTCTGTGTGCTGGTCGCGGACTCCGCGGCGGCGCGTTTTTTCTCCTCGCGCTTGCGTTTCTTCTCGAGACGCTCTTTTTCGCGCACGGCCTTTGCCAGCTCGCGCGCCTTTGCGGCCTCCCACTCGTCGTCGAGGTGTTTCTTGAGCCTCGGCATCGTCCTGAACTCCTCGTAGCACTTGAAGCATGTGAGGTCCTCGTCGAGGAACGGCTTGTACATGCTGATGCGGAACTCTGACATCTGAGCGAGCGCGAGCAATGAGCGTCTGGGTAAGTCTTACGTCACGGAGGACAAAGGCGGGAGGCGGCGCACCATCTCGTAGTAGGACGGCGTCGCGTCGAACCAGTCCATCACGTCTTTGTAGTGCAGGAAAAACCCGAGCTTGGGATGGAAGGTGTTGTAGTGCTTTTTGTTCTTCATTCTGTCGCTGCAGAGGTCGGCGGAGAGCACATGCAGGTGGACGTGTCTGCCGCCGCGTGTGTGAGCTACCGTGGTCACGAATGCACGACGGACACCGACCTCATCGACGGCAGCGCGTGGAAGCCTATCCACAGCGGCCACTTGAACTTCCAGTGCTTCACCATCTCCGCCTCGATCTCAGGCACCAGCTTCTCCGCCGCGGCCCCGAGCTCGAGCAGGATGCGCTTCGCCTTGTCCTTGTCGCGCATGAGCGTGCGCAGGTTCAGCAGCTCGGGCACGGTGACAACGTTCTCGCGCGGGCGCGGCAGGATGAGAAAATGGATTTTCGACTTCGGGTACTGGTCGAACACGGTGATGGTCGCATCGGTGTGGCTGAAGTGGATCGCGTTGGAGAGCTTTTCGGGGTTCGGCGTCGTCGCGTAGCGTTCGAGCGCACCGAGCGGGTCGTTGTCCTCCGCTCTGTGGTACGCCATCGTCGTGATGGTCTTTGTCCAAGCCCGCAGGACGCGTGGGGCCAGGAGATAAGTCGTGAGCTGAGCCAGAGCTGAGCTCGTCTGAGTTGGGTTCCAGTCCAGAAAAGGCCGATAGACGCGTCGACGGCGACCTCGCATTTACGTAAATATTCGGCACGCGTCGGTCACGCGCACTCGCTTATGGGGCACGTGCACGGCGTTTGCCGACGAAAAATCATATTTTGCCTCGACGTCGTCTCCCAACGACCTCTCTCACCGTCACCTCTCTCTGGCTTCTCTCCTCTTCTGAGTGTCTGTAGGTTGTAGCGCTCAGTCGAACTTACGTTTGTCTGATAGCCATCACCTCCAGATCTGCTCAGACAAACGCAGTCGTGCGACCGGGGCCCATAACCTGTAGAACCATACAGGTTATGGACACCGTCTGCCTGTCTGCCCCTCAGGCCGTAAGTTCTCTACGCTCGCTATCTCGTTTTGCACTCCTTCGTTGCCGTGATTTATCTACGTTCTACATCGGATCTCCACTGTAGGGTGTTAAACTGCGCGGCAAAATTACCTCCGCCTCTGCAGATCGTCTACCTTCTTTGCTCGCAGGGATGACGTTTTGATGAAGCGGAACATTACTACAACGCGATTCTCCTTCTGTCTCTAGTTTTCATCCTCACCTTCAGATCCTGTACTACCTGCTCGTATCATCATGCATTGTCTCCGGGCCCCCTCCAGCGTGCAGTCCGCTAGTCAGCGGCACAAGCATCTGCGAGATCTTCAAGATTATGACCTCGATGCTTAGTCCTGCGAAATCACTTCAATTGGTCCTCCACTACCGGCCGCACAAAGAGCATTGCAACGACCGGGCTTCTGCGTGGTACGCGAACAGGACGAGATTCGCCGGAAGGCTGATTTCCGGCCATACAAGGTATACGCTACAACTTTCTCATCCCCGTTGGATGATTTCTAATGGTCGTCCACTAGCAGGTCAGCGGGCAACGTTCAGCGTACGCCGACGGACACCTCCGCCGCTTGCACAGCTCGCTGCTCGCAATGCGAGCAGGTGCTCGATATCCGGCGGGATTTACTTTGATTTCCGCAGACGCGCAAAGATAATGGCAGCGAGTCTTGTCACAGAACTACTTGTTAGACTTGACCGTCGCGACAATCTAGGGTGCATAAGCCGTTTGTCGTGCGTGCTTCATTCGTATTCTCGCTTGCTAATTTCTGACGACCTTCAAATCACTGCGCATCTTCTAACAGTCGCAGCCATCGTTCCTGGGCGACTATGCGGCAACTCAACCGCATTATATCGTGTACGGTTGGTCATACCGTCGCATTGCTCACTGTGTTTCGAATCTTCGATATTCGGATAAAGGGCATCGGTGGCGAGTATTCTGCAAATGGCGGCAGACAGCGTGCGAGTCCCCATTTGACCCGTTCGTCGGGGACTTATGATTCGCATTCTTCCTGAGCGGCATCTATGGTGTTGCGGTCTTCCTTCGCCTGCTGCCGCAAGGTATGTCGGCCAATAATTCGCATTGTGGACTTCGCGCGCACATCCCACAATCCTATACAAGCTGCTCACGATGTTCTCATTCAGCAGTCCCACAACGAGCCCCAAGCACATCTAGTCCAGTATGCTATCTACTCTCCGCCTTGCGCCACTTGCTACCCTCCTCGTCTCGGCCTCTTTTGCCAGCGTCCAGGCCCAGTACCTCTTCCGTTTCTGTACGTGATCGAATGAACTCGCTCACCGCTAACCACTGGAGGCTTTCCAACCACCATCTCCCATGTTCCGTCTTTCTGAGCTCTACGATGCACTAACCGATGGGCTCCTCACAATAGATGACAATCTCAGCGACTGCGACCACACTTCGCCTGCAGGCGATACGTACCCTCGCAATGACGGTCCTCCGTAGGTGCCCGTCTTGTCCCTTGCGGTCACTCGAGCCTAAACCCGTGGTTTTTCAGGTTGATCACGGCTCTCGGTGTGTGCAATAGCGCGCCGGAAGATAGGAACTGGCAAGAGCTCGAGATTGACCGCAATGGTTACAACGGTACGTGCACTCGCACATGTTCATATCCATTGGTGGCCCTCTACCGCAGTTTCATCTTCGTCATCCTCGACTTTTGTCTGAATCCCTGGTTGTAGTGGTCACCTTCTGCGACTATGGATGCGCGGGCGGCATTTCTCCGATCCAAACCAACACGTACTGCTACAAGCCTCCCCCTGGGTATGTTTCGAGTCTACTCATGTAGTTTTGCCACACTGATCACAATATTCCTTGACTATGCAGCTGCGCGCTCAGTTCATTGTAAGTCAGCTCACCGTGAACCCTTTGAAACCTACTGATTCTCTTCTTGTATTCCAGCATCATGCTGGATTGATCCTGGTCTCTAGTACGTTGTTCTGCTTTGTATTCCGGCGGTCGAGGGATTCTTCGCCGGTGGCCTCGATTCGTATCCAGACTCCATATTTGTTTTATAAAATCCGACAAAATCCATATTCATATCTTCAGATGTTGTTCTTCACGTTGCCAGAACCGCTAAGCGCGATTGGAGGGAACAAGGAGGGAACAAGGTTTGAGCGTCGGACATTGTCGGTGCAGAGATATTCAACGTCTGTGCAAGCATCTAAGAATTGCACCATGCAGACTATGCGATTGTACATGGCTGGCATCGCAGCGTAACTAACTATTCATTGCCAAGTTTCGAACGGGCTGCCGTCGGTATTCTGGTCGCGCGGTCCGGGACGATGCCGAAAGTGTGCCGACGCCGTGGCGCGATGGCGGGATGCGGGACCGCAATATCACGCCGTGCGCACGGACATTCCAAGAGCGTTTCGCACATATGACTCGACCCCATAGAGATGCTCTGGTTCAGCAGAACGCTGTTGTCCAGAACCCCTGTCTCTACCAGGATTTTCGGTGTCGCCTCGCGATTGCCCATTTCATCTTTCTTCCACTCAACCAGTGTCACTCCCTCCAAAGTGAGAACAATGGCACCGACTGTACATCAGATGGCCCAGCTTGGGTTCGGTACGGGCACGAATGAACTCTATGACAGGTAGGCCTGCTTTCATTTCCCGCACGAGGAAGGGCCTCGACCTGACCGTGCCCGCAGAGCTCGACCATCATACCGCCCTGCCGTACTATCCCACGTACGCAATGCAGTGCGCGGCAAACCGCCTCTCAACATTGTCGAGTGCGTCTGGCACGCCGATATGGTTCAATTGAACTACTGACACGTCCCAATTACGCCAGGATTGGTTCAGGAACAGGCATCTTCACTCGCGCCTTGCTCGCGCACCCAGACTGGGCGGGTTCCATCGCGTCGCTGCGCGCCTTCGAGCCAAGCGCGGGCATGCGCAATCAGTTCACCAAGACTGTGCTGGACCCACGCGTGACCGTCGCCGAGGGTACATTCGACTCGACCGGCGTCGAGGATGGGTGGGCGGACCTTGTCGTTATCGCGCAGGTACGCTGACTGAGCTAGTTCACTTGACCGCAAATTCTCTTGCTTAGCGATATTCCGCCACATGGCAGGCGTTCCACTGGTGCCCCGACTACGACAAGGCGTCGCAGGAATTTGCGCGCATCCTGAAGCCAGACGGCGTCGTTGCGCTTGTCTGGAACCTAGAGGACCGGTACGCTTGCGTGGCCCTTTCTCTCTAAAAGCCCCGCTGAATTAGTTCCCTTCGTTCCGTATCTCGTCATCTCTTTCGTCATGATATTTGGCTTGTCATGATTGTTGATGCTCTGACAGCGACGCTGCGGCCTGGATCGCCCAGTTGCGCGACCGCATTGAGCCGCATGAAGGTGGCACGCCACAGTTCCGCCTCGGCTTATGGCGTGCGACGTTCACGACACCGACCTATGCTCGGCTGTTTGAGCCGCAGGATGAGCAGACGTTTGCGTACCCACTGGTCGGCACCCGTCAGCTTGTCGTTGACCGTGCGTGCAGCAAGAGTTACGTGGCAGTCCTGCCCACGGACGAGAAACAGCAAGTCAAGAAGGACGTCGAGGCCATCGTCGATAAAGGAGACGGTCTCGTGTGGACTGACAAAGAGAAGGGCGAATTTGAGTACCCGTACAAGACATGGGTGGTCATCATGCGCAAGAAGTAATTGTAGACAACTCAAGCCTGTACCACTAGATGCGACGTTCTCGCTCCATAGAAATTTCTGACATACCACACAACGACATTGCAAAGGTGTTGGTACATTAAAATGACGGGAGTACAAGACTGCGTCGCGAGACAATTATGTACATGGTGTACAACGATGGTGGCGGAATTAAAATACAGCTGTACATGGGGTCATCGGGAATATGGGACAATTATGCAATCGTGAAGGTGTCGTAAAGCGAATGAAAGGCATGAATCCATGTCGTGAAGAAGGCGTAAAGGCTGTGATTTTAGCGTGTCGTGTCAGGTATGCTCGCTTCCGCGCCCGACAATCGGGGGTGGCGAGACGCATAGCAGGGCGGGACTGTCAAGCTACCCTCTACTGCGTAGCCTGGGAGGCGGGCTGTTGCACAGGCTCGGGGCCCTTCTCGCGGTCGCCGACGGCGGTGTGCTTGGCGGTGTACTTGCCCGAGGATAGCTCGAAGGCAGAGTACTCGGCGTCGCGCAGCTCCCAAAGGAACACGAAGAGGAAGCACGGGATGGTGAGGACGTCGAGGATACCGTACCAGACCATCTCGGAGGTGACGGTGATAACGTTTGCGCCCTCTGCGCAGGCCCATGCGATCGGGTAGGTGATCAACATGAAGGAGAAGTAGCCTGCGGCCTGGAAGTACTTCTTGCGGAGCGACTCGCTCGGCGGGAAGCCTGAGCGCGGTGCATGGTAGAGCAGCTCGAACCTAGCGAACAAATAAGTACCATCATAGCAGATGAACAATAAACAACATACCAGATGTAGAAGAGGGCGACCGCGGAGAACGTCCAGTAACCCCACTTGTAGGTGCTGCGCACAAGTGCACCGACCAAAAGCGAGACGACATAGACGATAGAGAAGAACAGCGTGATCGCGATGTCGGAGAGAGTGACTCCGGTGACGAGCAACAGCTCAAGGAGCAGAGTCGGGAAGACAATGAACCATTGGATGTATCGTACGTACTACAAAAATTTATTAGACTATGAAGGCCGCTGAAAGGGTGCATGACTTACGAAGATCTGGCGGGTCTGTCCGTCTCCGCGGAATTCGGTCACAACGGGCGTGGCACCGAGGTCAGAAGCCAACGTGAAGTACGCGATAGAGCCCGTGGTAAGAGCGATCAAAGCCAGATGGTGGAACAACCGCGTGCCCTTAGGTCTCTGTGAATGTGGCGTAGGGTGAGTGACCTCTTCTCACAAACCAGGTGTGAAGGCACGAACCAGTACGGCAAGAGCGATGATGGCGAGCCACGAGACACCAAAGATGGAGAACGCCGCCCACAGCCAATCCGAACCGTGCTCAGAGACGTGCAGGTCGGCATTGGGGGGGTTGAGGTCGAGCGCTTTGTTGGCCATCTGGGGAAATTGGGTAGGGGCGGATGGGGTTCGACGGTGGGATCGTGTAGGTCGTTAACGAAACACGCGGGACTTCGAGGGTATGAACACTGTTGATCGTGTAAACAAAGCTAGTCGGTTCTGCGGCGCAGGCTTTATAGGAAACTCGTTGGGCGAAGGAGCCGACGCGGGAGTCAGCATGGACGGATGTCGGAGAGACATGACCGGTGAAATGACGCGAAAGAAGGGTTCGAGCGTGCCCCGGTGCGTGCTCTAAAGCTTCACTGCAGTTCGATGAAGGTCGTAGAACACGTTGAGCGCCAACATTTACACATGCGCGACAGGCAGGCGGTTGATCGGCGCGCGCAACTTTCGCTCTGAAGATGTCGTAGTCAGCAGAGCGTAACCGAGTCGTCATCCGGCATACCACATAAGGCGCAATGCCGAAAGTCGGACGACGGACAAGGTCGTGAACGAGTGCGAGGTGGTCCGTACGGAGCAACTCCGCGCCTGCCTTCTTCCTCCGCCGTCCGAGGGCGCGTGCGCTAGACCGCGCGGCTTGCTGAAGAACAAAGCTGGACCGTTCCAGAAGGGCTTATCCGTGCATGGTCTATACCGAATGTATACTGATCCTCGAGATTGCCTGGACAAAAAGCCTGAACACTACGTCACCCCCAATGCCTTGGGTTTGCGCAAGGTTCGCATGACTGTTATGACCGAATGAAAACAGATGTCTGGCAAGGCAGGCAGGCTCACGATATGTCTTGCAAGTCCTGTAAGCCGGTGGACACGTCGGCCGTTTCACGCTTTGTTATTTCGTGTCTCGCCACTGCATATTGCGAACGTGACCCGGAACCGAGAGAAGAGCATGTAGCCGGCGAGCACCCCAAGTGTCCGACTAGCTTCTAATAGATAAATGGACCTTGCGAGAGCAGGTGGTGAGACCACGACCATCGCCAGGTGGTATTTGTTACAAGGGTTTGTTCGGGGCTGGCCCAGGAAACCGAAAGAAGGATCGATACGAGCGGAAATCATCGCGTCGAAGCTGATGGGAGGAAAGAAGGAACGTGAAGAGGCGCGCTAGAGTTTTACGCCACCCCCACGTGAGCGGCCTCCCTCCAATCGGGCGCTCTCCTCGTTCCGCCCATTCCGACATCCCATGGCGCAGACTGCACAGAGACTCGCGCGAGCAGCGGTCGCAGGTAAAAACTCATTTGCGTCTTGACCAGAACATCTGTGCTCACATGCACCCTATGCATCGTAGTGGGCGAGGCTAGGTCCCACATCCAGATCCGTGGCCTGCCCAGGACTGTCATTCCCTCGGATGTGGAGAGGTTGTGTGCCAGAGCAAAAGTGGAGAATGTCCAGAAGAGTACGTCGCGTTTCCAATACAAATCTCTCGATGCTCACCCCAGTTTGTAGTTGACATAGACTACAAGCACTTTGAACCGAGTGGGACTGCGTGGATCACCATGTCCAGTGCTGGGTTCGCGGATTCTGCTGTTAGGGCACTCAGAGACCACAATCTGGCTGGCCTACCCCTCACAGTCAACCTATCTCCTCCACCAAGGGAATCACGACCCGCGAGGCTTCGTGGTGTAAAGGGTCGAGCAGAGGCCGCTGAGCGCGAGGTTGTCACTGGCGACGGACCAGGGGCCGGAATCACTGGTGGCAGACGGACTGTTGTCCTCTCGGGCCTTCCCGCCAGGATGTCTCCGGACGCCGTTAGGACGTGGCTCAAGAACTTCAAACTCGCAAGCTCTACTCCAGAAGAAAAGGAGGTCTCCAAAATCGGACTGTAAGCCTCCATTCGCAGTCGCCCACTGCAAGCACTCAACACGTCGCATTTGCAGACCAGACCGGCAGTTCTCACTCCTGTCGAAGTATCTCGTTCGTTTGTCTTCTGTGGCAGAGGCTCACCGGCTTGTCCGAAAAGTACATCAAACATACTATCAACCAGAGACCTGGGGAATGCGGTACCCGATCCGCGCGAGAGTAGTATACTAATTTTATACTTCTTGACGGATAACATCCGAGGCGGACATCACAGCGAGTATACCATGTACGTAGGCTAAAGCTGAGGGAGTGATCAAATGCGTTCTGGTTCTTCCTCCGGACCGCCATCCATACGCGAGCGCGGACCCTATGACACGCAGGGTCAGCAAAAACGCGTAAAAGAATATGTTATGAGACGCACCCTGCCGCCATCCTCCTCGTCCGGTGAGCGAGCACGCTTGAGAGATGCCGGTTCCGCCGCGGCTCCTTCCGCCTCTTTCCAGTCCTCGCCTCCTCCCGCAACGGCTCCCGGCCCCTCCTGCGCGTCTGCATAACGCTCCTCGACTTCCCTTCTGCGTTCAACTTCGAGCCGCTGAGCTTGTGCACCCCAACCTCCGCGCCCGGGGTCGTAGTCCGCTCTGTGTTCGTCTCTCACCTGTTACACGACTCGTAAGTCCATAGTGAAGCTGCGCGAACCGCAACACGCACCTGTCCCCCGCTCTTTCCTCTGCCGAATTGCCTTCCTTCTCTGTAGCCCAGGTCTAGGTCACAGCGGATAATTCGCTCGTCCAGTTTCGTCCCGCTGATGTACCGCAGACAGGCCAGCGCTTCCGTGTGCGTGTAATATTCTACAAAGCAGAATCCGCACGGTGTTCTGTAGCGTCTTCAGCATGGGTAGTACAACACCAGAAACCCGGGATACTCACCTTGTATTGCGGTCCAAGCCCATAATGATGCGTTTAATTCCGCCACCTTCCTCGGGGTTCGCGCATCTTGAGAACAATTCGTATATCTGTTCCTCTGTTGTGTAAAAGCTCAGGTTACCAATCTAGGTGAGCAGATATATATGTCAGCCCCTCGGTGGTTGGTTCGGAAAGAGAGACAACGCACGTAGAGAGTAGTGGACTTGGCAAGCAGCTCAGCCTGCCTCTGCCTGTCCACTCGCGCCTGCGAGTCTTTATAGTTTGACGGCTGGTCGAGTGACTGGACAACGTGTGCCATGTTACTTTTATCCGCGTGTAGGGTGGGGAACGAGAAACCGAGTATATAGCAATTCACCAACCTTTGACGAGGGCCATGCTAGCCGCCCAGCAAAGAAAGAGCACGTCCGTATTTGGGAGGAAGCACGTGGCAACAGTCCTCTTGCGCGTCGCGCACTCGAGCCGCGTCAGCTTGCACGTCCACCTTCAATCACCCAAAACATACCGACGACACCATGGATGAACTCGGAATTGAGATTCAGAAGGAGGTACGAGGTGCTTGTGCTCATGCTCAAGACGCTAGCTAATTCAACTTGTAGGAGCCGACGTTCCAGTCGGTCGTAACGGAGAAGACTGCATTATTGCAGGAACTCCAGGAGGAGGACCTGTATGTCAAGTACAAGAAACTCTCAAGACATCTCGAGATGCTCGAGATTCAGGAGAGCTATATTAAAGATGAGCAGCTGAATCTGAAGCGCGAACTCATCCGCGCACAAGAAGAGGTCAAGCGTATACAGTCTGTCCCGCTCGTCATCGGTCAATTCCTCGAACCTATCGACGACAAGACAGGCATTGCTGGCTCGACCACCGGTTCGAATTATGTCGTCCGCATCCTCTCGACGCTCGACCGCGAGCTGCTCAAGCCTTCGAGCTCCGTGGCCATGCACCGGCACTCGAACGCTATCGTGGATATCCTTCCACCAGAGGCGGACTCGTCGATCGCGATGCTCGGCAAGGAAGAGAAGCCGGACGTCACCTACCAGGACGTCGGCGGGCTGGACGGGCAGAAGCAGGAGATTCGGGAGGCGGTGGAGCTACCGCTGACGCACTTTGACCTGTACCGCAAGATTGGTATTGACCCACCACGCGGTGTCTTGTTGTATGGTCCACCAGGTGAGTTCATGTGTTTGTCTTGCGAGCTGCGCTGTTAATGACGCCGTGCCATGATCAGGAACGGGAAAGACGATGCTTGTGAAAGCTGTCGCGCATCATACAACAGCAGCGTTTATCCGTGTAAATGGCTCAGAGTTCGTGCAGAAGTACCTCGGCGAAGGACCCCGCATGGTCCGCGACGTATTCCGACTCGCACGGGAAAACACCCCAGCGATTGTCTTCATTGACGAAATCGACGCCATTGCCACGAAACGTTTCGACGCACAGACGGGTGCCGACCGCGAAGTACAGCGTATCTTGCTCGAGCTGCTGAACCAAATGGACGGTTTCGACCAGGGGAGCAACGTGAAGGTGCGTGTCTGGCGCGACCACTTGGATGACCAGGCAAGGTTTACTGAGCCCCTCGCTGTAGGTCATCATGGCCACGAATCGTGCGGACACGCTCGATCCGGCACTGCTCCGTCCAGGTCGTCTTGATCGTAAGATTGAGTTCCCGCTCCCGTCTCGACGCGAGCGGCGTCTGATCTTCCAAACGTGCACGAACAAGATGAATCTAGGTCCAGACGTCGACCTCGAGGATTGTCAGTACCCTGGAATTTATTCGGAATTTCCTTACTTATGCGTTCCCCTGCTTTCCAGATGTTTCGCGACCAGACCGACTTTCTGCCGCGGAGATCGCTGCGATCGTCCAAGCAGCCGGCCTACAAGGTAAGACACGCGTCACTCCATTGCTGCTTGCGCGTCCGGCGACTGACGAGCGCGACGTAGCTGTCCGCAAGAATCGGTATGTGATCCTGCCAGTAGACTTCGAGGAGGCGTGGAAGGTACGTTGTTTGGCACTGTTTGGCGCCCATCAACGCGGCGGCTATAAGAGACTCACGCGCCTTTTTTCTCTCTTTTCACAACCATCTTCCAGCAAACGGTCAAGAGGGCCGACGACACCCTGGAATTCTGTGCGTTTCGCTTCTGCTTGTTCCCTGAAAATTTGCTTATTGTTTCGCGTTGCAGACAAGTAGTGGGGTCGCTTTCGCTTCTGCCTCGGGTACGTGTCACACGATGTTTCTCGGTCGTTCGGCACTCTGATACCCTATACCCTCCAGGTCTTGCGTATGTACTCTACTGGACAATATATCCATATTTCTTTCCCTGTCCGATCTCTGAATATCGTGGGGTTACGCCCTTTGGAACGCTCCTTTCACTTTAGCGTCCCGTTGATACTCCTCGACGGCGGGGCGCCCATTCTTGTGAGCAATATTGAGCGGCCTTTGGCTCGTCCCGTTTTTATTTTTGCCTCTCCTTTCAACGCTTCGCGCTGGTTTGCGTGGCTTCGGTCATGTCTACGTGGAAGGTGTGGTTCACACGCGGGAGACACGTATCCCAGAGTCTCGGGTTGTCGTCGTGTACTTACAGGTGCGTTCCAAACGCCTCGTTTGATTGACGTGAATACTCATCAGATTATGCAGACTGTCTGAATATCATATTGTTACCTTTGACGCGTGAACGTCCGCACGCGTGATGACCTTCATCGTGGCGCTCTTCAACACTCTGGTCGGCGTTGCATACCCACACGACCGTCCTCATTTTATAAGAGCAAGAGGGAAACTTATGTTCTCGAACGTATACCCGCCTCCTTGGCGACCCTCTCCTTCCACGAGAGACGTCGAATAAATTTGGTGGTGACAAATATCATGTACATTCGCTAGTGTGTGCAATAATACATCATACATGGTTTTCTCTACCCATTTGTTCGTACACGGCTGTGATGAATCAGTGTTTTGCGGGCTGTCCCAGTTCGCTTGCTCTCTCTGTCGCCACTTGGATTGCCCGCGCAATGGTTGAGCGCACTCGTCCGTCCTCTAAAGCGAGTAAACCTGCGATCGTGCAACCACCAGGAGTCGTTACTGCGTCCTTCAATTGAGCTGGGTGCGTGCCTGCTTGCAAGGTCATCCGAGCTGCGCCTTGTAGGGCTGCGAACGATCTCATTAGCTTCGGCCAAGTTTCTCACGGCAATGCAGCTCACTCTGCGCGGCAAGCTCCAAGGCTTCTGCACGAGGCAAGCCCATCATGACCCCACCGTCTGCCATCGCCTCGAGGAATATGCACGCGAACGCCGGGCCAGAGCCCGACAGCGCCGTGCACGCGTCGAAGTGCTTCTCCTCCAAGAACCGGCAGCGACCGATCGCCGAGAAGATGTTGAGGATGATTTTGGTGTCGAGCTCTGTGTGCTCTGATTTCGGGAGTATGCTGACGACGGTCATGCCTTCGCGAATCTGTGTCCGAGGACATCAAGTTTCGCTTGCATAGGACGCTGGAAAGCGCACGCACCTTGCATGGAGTATTGGGCATCGCGCGGATAACCCGCACATCAGGCCCAGCCAGCGCGGTAAGCTGCGGGATGGTCACACCCGCAAGGATGCTGATGAGCAGCTTGCCGTGCAGCGCCTCCTTCAGACCGGGTTCGCCAAGGACCGTCGCTGCGTGTTGAGGCTTGCAGCTGCGTCGCGGTCAGCAATTGCTACAAATATCGGCCTGGTGAAACGCACCATAACAGTACCACATCAGCCTGCTGCGCGGCCTTGACGTTCTCTCCGGCATAGACTTGCACGCTGCGCCCGAGTCCGCCGAGCTGGGAGAAGACATTCTTCAGGCGCACCTCGCCCTCTTCGCGAGTGACACACGCGAGAAACTTGGACGGCTGCGAGTCGTCCTCCTGGGGCACGGCGGGCGTGACGGTGCCCGGGGTGTGCGACTCCCATTTTGGCGGCTTGAAGTAGAGGGTGTCGCGGCTCGAGTCCAAACTTGCAATCACGCCCGAGAGGATAGCGACGCCCATGGTGCCGCATCCTGTGCAGAACGTCAGAAAACACGGCTGGGCTGTCGCCGCACGGGCGGAGCATGGATGAATGACCTAGCACGCAGAGAGTGTAGCCCATGTTGGTGGATGGTCGTTGTCGTGGACCAAGCTGCTTTGAGGGTCCTGAGTCAATCGGCCAGCGCGTACACGACAAACGCCAGTCGCGAGGGACGGCCAAAACGCATGTTCGCCAGCCAGCACCCTCAAAAACCTCCAACACGGGCACATGAGCTAGCCAACACCGCCACCTCTTTCCTACCATCCATCACCAACACTAACATGCGCGCGTTCGTCACCGTCGGTTCCACGCGCTTCGACGACCTCGTCCAGCAGGCACTCGCCGCGCCCGTCATCGACGTCCTGCGCCGTCGCGGCTACACAGAGCTCGTCGTGCAGTGCGGCAACTCTGAGTTCGACCGCGCAGTCTTCACCGAGGAGGCGGGCGGCGACTCGTGGGCACGCCGGCTCGAGGGCGTGGGCAGCATCGAAGTCTGGCGGTTCAAGCCTACGCTCCAGGAGGAGTACAAGCGGGCAGACCTGGTCGTGAGCCATGCCGGTGCGTTCTAGACGATCTTGCCGCTGTTCTGTGGCTGATGAGGGGCAATTTCGTCGCGTGCACCGTTAGGGGCGGGCACGATCCTGGACGTGCTGCGATTGCAGAAGCCACTCATCGTCGTGCCAAATGGCACGCTCATGGACAACCACCAGGAGGAGCTGGCTACCGCCCTTGAGGATTTGGGACACGTCAAGGCCGCGTCGGTTTCGTGAGTCGCGTGTTTGCCTCTGGTCGTCTCTACCTTCTGAACACCCTCTTCCCCTATCTCTCGCAGACAACTCGCCGAGACAATAGAGACATTAGACCTGTCGAAAATTGTGCCGTTCCCCGTGTTCAATGGCAGCCGGTTCCGCGAACTACTAGATGAGGAGATGGGATACGCGTCGGGCGCACCAACAACTTCGGCTTGATTTACCACCACCACTGCCGCGACCACCGCCACGCCATCGCACACCGCACACTAGCCTCTCATCCTGCGTTAATATTTTTGGGTTTCTTGCATGCTCTCTCGCATTTGTAAACGTATCTGTACTGTACATCAACCCTGCATTATTTTTCAATTATCTTGCTCTGCCAATTCACCTTGCTCCCGACCACCACTGTCCCTTGACGAATGCCGCAGGTGACAGTCACAGAGGTCTCTGACGATCCACAGGCGTACGAAGACGTGCACGTACACGCCGTGTACGACGAGATCGCCCCGCACTTCTCCTCCACCCGCTACAAAGTGCGCCCGCTCCCAGCATATTTTGTCGCGCTGGATCTCATTATACATTATATTGACTTTCGTGGAAACAGCCCTGGCCCATTATCGCGGCCTTCCTTGAGTCTCTGCCTACAGGTTGGGTGGGGCTTGACTCTGGGACGGGCAACGGCAAGTACTTGCCACTGCCGTACGAGCGGCCGGGCGCGATATGGACGGTCGGGCTCGACAGGAGCAGGAATCTGCTCAGCATCGCGCGTACAGCAGGCGGAACTGGAGTAATACGAGAGGTCGTGTGGGCCAATGTGCTCGACCGTCCGTGGCGTAACGGTGCCTTTGTATGTCTTTCGCGTCGAACTGAAGTATACATGGATGGGACAATTTACGCGCTGCGGTGCAGGACTACGCGATTTCGATAGCGACGATCCACCATCTGTCGACGTACGAGCGGCGGAAACATTCAGTACAAGTATGTCATTCTACCAACTTCGTTTGCAGGCACGAGCAGTATTGACCATGGCTGTGTTTCCCTTCGGACGCGCAGAGACTGATTCAGGCGATCGCGCCGTCGCACGGACGCGCCCTCATCTACGTGTGGGCCATCGAACAAGACGAGCTCTCGAAACGGAGCATACCTGGGCACCAGGAACCAAGTCCGAGCTCAGACGCGAGCAATGGGGGCGGACAGGACGTCTTCGTGCCCTGGGTGCTCTCGTCTCCGTCTCCGCCTCAAGTACCGGCGAAGCAGAAAAAGAAGACAAGGCGCAAAGCCAAGGATGCTGAAGCACTTGCTACAAGTATCGATCTCGAGGAGACCGCGGGACAAGTGGGCGAGCAGCATACACAGGATAAACCAGACATTCAGCTTCAGCCACAAGAACCTAAGGTGTTCGATCGGTACTACTACATGTTTGCAAAGGGCGAACTTGCCGAGCTTGTTAACGACGCTGCTCGAGGATTAGGGCTCCAGGTCGGCAGACAGCCGGCGGGTAATAAGACACGAGATGCGGGGATCGAGATCGTCCAGGATGGCTGGGAACGGTCGAACTATTACGTCGAACTCAGGCGGTGGACGTAGCAGGAGGTCGACGGATATTCAAAGATGCTTGAAGATACGAAGACACTTCAGCAGACAGAGGTACACACTGCAGTCGAAATGTTTGTGGGGTATGCCCGCAGGGTGTTTTGAGTGCGAAGCACAGCAATAAGCAATGTGTAGAATTACAGTGACAACACGACCCGATCACTCGCTCGCCGCCATGACTGTCATAATCGTTAGTCCAACACTCCGGTGAGAACAAAGAGGGCGACGCACTGGCATTGATGAGATCGCCTCCGCTCTCCTTCAGCACCTTGACTGCCTTTGCCCGTGAGCAGCCGACCTGCTGGATAACGAGCTCGATGTCCTTGGGGTCAACACCTGTCTCATCGACGGGGCCCTCCTCCTCAACAGCCTCAAGCTCGGGGATGTCGTCGTCGTCGTTCTGGCCAGACGCCTCGAGGTTGGGTACACCACCCGCGTTCGCGCCGCTGCTCGCGAGCTGCTGGGCAGCGTTGAGCTGTGCAGACGAGTTCATGTCCTCGACCTTGGCCTCACCGAACACGATGTAGCAGTCGCTGTTCGGGGACTTGAACACCTCGGGCGCGGCGATCACGAAGAGGATCTGTGTGCCAATTCCAACATGTCAGTCTACGTATGCGTAGAAATACGGACTTGAAACGTACGTTCTTTGGCCGCCTGAGGGTGACACGCGTGATGCCGGGGACCTTCTTGAGGCCCAAACCGAGGAGGGCCTTGCGGGCCTTGCGCTCGGAGCGCGACTGGATCTTGTCAAGCGCGGCCTGGGAGGTCGGGTCCTCCTCATGATCGTGGTCGTGATCATGTTCGTGATCGTGCTCGTGCTCGTGGTCGGAGTGGTCGGACGGGATCTCCTCGATGCTGGCGGACATCTGTGGGACGGCGAGTTAGCGTCCGGCGCGACGCGCGTAGAGCGACATCCAGAAACGGGAGCTGCCATCCATCCACCCAGAGAGCAGTAAAACACATGCTCTGCACGACGAGCTGTCAGATGGGGTGTTGGACACTCACGGTGGCTGGTAGACGGGCAGTGAAGTGGCTCGGGACTGTGTTAAGCGTTCTCCTCGACGTCTGATCCAGCGATCAACGCCAGTTTAGCATGACCTTAACCCTAAGTCCCGCCCCTCTTGGCGCCCGCACAGAAGGTCGATATCACTATGATTAGAATCAATGTTGTCAACACAACGTCGTTACAGTCCGCAAGACATCGCGCCGTCTGGACGTGATCTATTCCATATATCTTATATGCGGAACACAGTGTTGGAAGCGAGAAGTCCTGACGATATGTTGGAGTACGAAGGCTCCATTGGACCCCAATGCCGATCCTGACGACATATAAACTGTACGTCAAGGTAAAGTCACGAGAAAGGTCTCCTACTCTTCCATCAAGCACAATGACCACCATCGACGCAGATACAAAGCGCGCCACGTACCACACCGCCGCCTATATGGCGTCGGGCGCGGCCATGATGAGCTTCGCACCGATAAACAGAATTCATCAACACATATGCGCCTTCCATGTTTACGCATGAGTGATCTGTCGTGGGTAACGTACCATATGTCCCTGACAATGTTTGCAGAGGCAACCGCAAGCGACATGTGGAAGCGCATCACTTTTGCACACACCGCTCGGAAGACTTTCACCAGTGCATCATCTACGATTCAGGGGAGCCCAATGCTCGGCTGATCGGTATCGAATACATCGTCTCTGAGAAGGTATGTGAATAAGCTCTCTTAAAGACGAAGGGCGCAGAGAACTGACCGTACGCTTTCCTTCACAAGGTGTTTAATGATTTGCCTCAAGAAGAAAAGAAGTTCTGGCATTCGCACAAGTACGAGGTCAGCACACTGCAGTATTTACTGACGCTGCATGGTCTGATAAAACGATCGGCTCAGGTTGAAAGTGGCTTGCTCCAGCTGGAGGTAAAGAGCGCAGTTCCCGCCGCCGCAATCGAGGCCGCAGAGCAGCCAGCGATGCTGGAGCTGCAGCACACGTACGGCAAGACAATCCATACCTGGGCATACGACATGTATCCCGACCTCCCAATTGGCCCGCCACACCTTATGATGTCATATACAGACGACGGCCAGGGCCCACCGGCAGGAATATTGAAGGCGAGGGACGAAAGGTCGGGAATGGACACAACGGCCAAGAGAAAACTGCGAGCGGAGTACCTACCGCATTACGACGTGCAGCATGGGGCGGACGAGTGGGCACATATTGGAAAGGGCATAGATTTTGACGTCAGGGACAAGGATTTGTAACTATGAGCCTGAGGGGGAAAAATGACGACCATCAGGTGATTATGTACAGTTTTGGGGAAGAACCCGTACTGGTTGGCCCGCCTGGAATGATCAAGCATGCCATATTAATCTTGATGTGCTATAACGAGTCTTGAGTTACATCCCATGTATCACGAAGTTTCGTGCTCACTCGTCGTCAACATCAGCGAGAGACGCGAACTCGCGGTGTCCCACTGCCCACGGCCCAGGCAACGGGAATTTTACAATGCGCCGAACGTTCGTGTTCTGCTTCGAGTGTTTGATGAAGTTCCGGCCGTGGTCATCCGACGGGAGGGGCGCGTAGCTGTACACTGTGCTAATAATCGGATTGGGGTTGAAGAGGATCATTGTCTCGAGGAAGAAGCAGATGCAGTATGCCTTGCGCGCGCGGAGGACCTGGAGGTTGGGTGCCCCGTTCAGAGCGCGTGCGAGCTGTTGCGCGCGGTTCAAAAGGGGCAAAGAGTACGGGCCGAGTGGGTCGTACGGTGAGCAGAACATTGTCTAGACATACACGTACACGTATGCGGCGGTTGCAGGGCGCATTATTATTATTAGCAGTCCGAGAAGAGCGGGAAAGTGCGCGGAGGTCTCACCATATTACTCCAGACCGGGAAGTGCGCGCATATGGCGTCCAGAAGTCTTGTGACGGCCTTGTTCACCCGGCAGCCCTTGACCGTATCGCGCACAGTGACACGTTCAGGGTTGACAACGTCCAGCGCGGGAATGACCCCCGCCACGCTCGCCTTCGCGTCGATTTCGAGTGATAGACATAGCTCAATTATGCGCGGGATTGTTTTCAAGATGGGAAGCACAGCCGGCCCATATGCGCCGCTGTCGATGCGGACGTAGTGGATCTGTGTGGCGAGGTACTTGTGCGTGCGAAGAGTGGTCTGAAGAACCTGCGCCTGCTTGCGCGTGCGCAGGATCATGGTGCGGTACATGAGCGGTGTGGCGACGCGTGCCCATTTGCGGCAGACCAGGTTCACGGAGCGGGCAGTTGCACGGCTCCATTGCTGTGGACTTTCGCTAACGAATGTCTCGAGGATGGCGCGGTCGTCGAGCAGACATACGTCCGGAAAGGAGAATATCTGCAGCAGAATTTCATCTGGTATTCTCGAAGCAGCATTTCCTGCTGCCACACGGTGTGAGCAGATAGCCTAACAGAGTATAGCTGGCACAACGCACCTGTTGTAGACCCCATCACTCATGACGCTTGGGAGTGAGAACTGGATGAGTAAACGACAGGAGCCTCTCGGCAACTTACTCGTCCATTTAAATATTAAGCTCCCAACTTCCCCGCAGCCACGCGCCGGTTTCAGATCATCGCCCAGCATGGTCGTCGTGGCGGTCAGTCTATAGGGGTGGT
>ALYI01004123.1:0-42880 GCA_001969225.1 Ceriporiopsis andreanae CBS 279.92 | reverse complement strand
GTGATCCGCGGAGAGAGCGGCTCGAGCCGCTCTCGAAGCAGCGCTCTCCTATACCGCTCCTCACTCGGCTCGATATACTCTCTGGGCTGTTTGCGTCCAGGATTGAGATTCACGCGGATGGGCCACATTTCCACCGCCTCCTTGCGCAGACCAGCTACGATGTCTCCAAATGCGCGGCGAAACTTCACGTGGAGCGCGTCCGCGACGGTGTTCGTGATCGCCTGTGGCCCGCTGTTGTCTTGCTCAACTCGCCGGTACGTCTCTGCGAGCTCCTTCCGCAGCACCTCCAGTTTGGCGCCGATGGGCTGGACGGAGGGATGAAGGCACGTCCACAGGTGCGGGAACCTGCACCATCGTTCGAATGACAAGATTGTGTGCCTATTAGAGACGAAGAGTTCTTCGGCCTCTTTGTCTTGCTCTTTCCGGCGTGCCACTTCCGCAGGGTCGTCGGTCTCGTCGTCGTCGAGGGCAACAGTTCGCTTGAAGAGGAACCACGCCGCGATCCACCAGATCGATTCGAGGTCGTGCAGCGGGTTGTAGCGGAAGGGCGTCGGCAACCGTTCGCGCGGCTTCTGATGATCGGGCTTCCTGGAAGGCCTTGGTTCGAATTTGTACCACTGCAACTCAACCTCGATCGCCATGAACAATGCTGTGCCCTGGACGGATGTTGAAAAAGAAAAGTTGTCAGCTTCAGCCGCGTATACAGATCAGCGTATCAGAAACGTACGACAACTTCTTCTTTCGGGTAGTCTGATCCCATCGTCTTCGCGTACTCCAGGTCAACTAGTCTTGCGCCGCCGGTGGCGTCTATGAGGATGTTCCCGACGCTAAGATCGCGGTGTACCCAGCCGCTCTGGTGCATGACCTTCAAGGCTGACGGCGGTAGATAGAAACTGAGACAGATGTTCTGTTTCGCACGACAAGTTAAGCCACTCACCGGCGCAGACTTGCTCAAGGGCCTTGAAAGACGTTTCGAGGGAGGTGGTCAACGTGAGCGGGACGCAGATTTCCGTCATGACGCTACGATGGTGCACTTTGTGATGCGCGGAGTGTGCAGCCTCTTTTTTGCCCACCTCGACGTCTTTTAGGTCGTGGTCGTGCACGTGCATCCGCGTAGAATCAAGTTCGCCTTGAACGAATACATCGCCAAAGAGGTCCATCGTGACGAACGAGTTCTCGACAATCTGCTTGGAACCGCGGCTGCGCACCGTCTTCTTGAATTGTGCGAGATTTGCACCTTCGCGCGGGCGGTCCTCGTTGACCCAAGAATCTTTGAGGGCCACGGGATCTCCTGTTGGTTTGCCGTCGACGATACGTACAGCCTTCCATACCCGCGTGGCCTTTCCTAACAGATACTCTTTACCCGATGCAGAAAGAAGCTTGATTGTGCGGTATCGCGTCTCCTCGCCTGTTGCTGCGCGGACGAGGATCTCGTAGGTCGGCTCAGTGTCGCCCTTCAGCTCTGGCAGCAACGTCACGGTTGGGTCCATCCCCAACTGAATAGGCTTCGCGTGGAGAAACGCAAGAAAAACGTGGATGAGAAGTGCGTGTTGCTGTTGATTATGTTTGAGACGTGGATAGGCTAATAACCCGAAGTCCGTACCTTAGTCCAGTCAAAAGACGTGCCCGTCACGATTTGTGCTCTGTCGCAGAACCAAAGCCTCATATCGCTTCCTTCTATAGTGAAACCGAAGACAAAGCGACGGCGAGGATCTTCTTGCATGACGCGACTCATACTGTGGACAACCTTCCTCGCGTTGTGCTATACGCGATGAACCATGTTAGTTCAATTGACCTCGATCCTGGTGCAAGATACTCACGATCCTCGTTCCCAGATTATACTCATCGGCGTATACGGAGACGGACTGAAGTTCACCAACGACTTCAATGTCTGGCCAATCTAGTTCCTTCTCCTCTCCGTTTTCGGTTGAAATGAAGAAAGCGTCGGGCAAAGAGTCAGAGTATCTGCTATCGAGGCCTTGCATGTCCCTAGATACCGGGTTAATACGCAGACGGCGAGGTCGTTCGCTCGTTTCCACCGGCGACGCCTTGACTATGGATTCAACGATATCTGGCAGGTGTTTGAAAACGATTCTGTTGCGATATTCGCTCGATGGGGTTGAGTCCTTGGGAAAGCCTTTCCAACGGCCTTTGAGGGTGATGGGTTTCTGGTTGGAAGATCTCTTGTAAGACGACTCCCATTTGTGCAGGATGTCCTGGGGTGATATTTCGGGGGGTATGGGAGGTAGGAGATGCTCGACGAACCACTGGTGAGGGACCAGGACCGCATCGCCGTGAACGGTTTCGAGAATGGTGGGTAGACGTTTGCCGAAGAACAGATCCCACATTATGCGAGCAAAGAAAATGTAGTGGACAGGTGGAGATGAAGAGAATATTGGCAAGATCGGTCACAGTCACGTTTGTCACGGTGGCCAATGTGACCGCAGCGAACACAGACGCTAATAGCGCTACAGCCTAGTAACTGTTGGGAACGGTTCAAAACTTACAAAGACGGTAAAAGAAGCTGACATAACATGCATTGAAAGGGTAAACAAGAGATTGACATCTGTATGAAGTTCTTTGCGTGACAATCGAATAAATACTCGGAAGACATTCGGCTTACTCTTGCCTGCAGCATTGGGCCGCCTCTGCCCGTCTTTTGTGGATCATCAGGCAATCCTTGTCTCTTCCGCGCCACAGGCTATCGGTCAATGACCCTGGCCTCGCTGCATCCTGTTAGCTTGGCGGCACTGATCCCTGGGGCCCTGCGTGGAGGAGGGACGTACGCGGGGGTTCTTGCTCTCTTGCGCGGTATGAGGCCTATGCTGTGCCGTCGCTCCGACTTGAGCTGCGGCGATTCTTGCACTCTTCTTGTGAAAGTAGTTATCTTCCCGTCTAGCCTGGTCTGCAACGGAGACTATGTGAATTCAAGAGACTGTCTGTTCCGCTTCAACGGAGGCGGCGACGGCGATACGTCCGCCTTCGACACCTTCATTTATGGGAATCTGCAACCGGGGTTCGCGTCATAAGCGTGCCCACGCAGGAGAAGAGGACGCGCGCGGAGAACGGGAATAATGTCCGCGAACGAGCGATGGCCTCGTACCTGACCCCGCGCGCGTTCCGCCCTGCATCAAGAAGCTTGGTCTTCAGCACGCCATGCTTATCGCCAACGGTGCGCACGGATGGTGTCGAGCGGCCACACGTCTACGGGACGTGCTATTCTTCATGAGCGTAAGTCGTCGCCCGCCAGTGGGATCGAAGATCGCCGTCGCGCTTTCTCGCTGGCGTTGTCGTTGCCTGAGTTTGTCAGCCGCGACGGGGGGGTCATCGACCTCGAGATATCCCTCTTCATCACGAAGTGAGCTGCAATCCAGCAGAGTGGTTCGAAATCGTGCAGGAAAGTGTAGCGAAATGGCGCCGTGATCAATCGTGAGTCGTGACGTTGCCAGGTCACCGAAAGGCACCTGACTCGACAAGGATCCCGCCCGTTCATACGCACTGAGCGTCTTGTGTCTCCTCGGGTGCGTAAGGGAGATAAAGCCTAGTGTTAGGGGAGGGGGTATCGTACCGCCCCTCGTCGAACATGCAGCTCTGGAGCACAATTTCAATAGCCACAAAGTCAGGTGTGCCCTGAATCAAAATATTCAATCACCACACAAAAGAACTGTATCGTTTTCTGCGTACCACGTAGCTCTCTGGATGCCCACCGTCCACCATTTTCGCACATGCCGAGTCGCCTAAGCGCGTGTTGTGCAGCACGTCGGCTGACATTGCTTGGACATTGCAGTAGACTTATCCTGTCAGGTACATCGATAAAACGGCTATAGTATTATCGGAGAGTATAGGTCAGTGATCTGCGTGACAAGCAATACACCAAGCGGCCTTACCTGTGCATATCTGGCCAATAGCTCCATAAACTGTCCAGCGGGAGCCGCAAGACAGTCAGTCGTTTTCTCGGGTATAGCAAGAGTGCGGTCGAGCTGCTCGTGCACCGAATCTACGTATACGTCTCCGGAGCACTACAGCGTGAGGGACTGCGATCTTAGCCCTATTGCAGAGCCACAAAACCATGTTCGTGTCCTCGGTGGCAGACCCGAACACGGACCGCCGACGAGGGTTCAGTTCTAGTATACGAAGCATGCTGTAGTATATATTCCACAGATTCTGGAGGGAATAGCTCGATAAGCTTGTGAGCGTAGTTGAATACAACAACTCACAACCCGAGCATCGCCTGTCCGCCTTTCTAGATCCGGCCAGTCTCCTTCATGCAGGAAATAAAGAAAGCAACAGAGAGTGGTCTATAATCCCTCATTTTTGGTGAGAAACCATAGCGATGGGCAGCGGGATATGTCGGGAAGATGAGGACTGTCCGCGAGTGCCCTTCGAGCTTCGCAGAGTCGTCGCCGAGTTGAGTCGAGTCGGGAGGGGAGGCAGGACGTTCTTAGTGAGATCTTGGGCCGTAATTTGTAGCGCTGTACCTGTAGGAGTCTGTAATATGTCCCCTATGAGTCCTCCACCTGCCTGCAGATACCGCTAGACTCAAGCATATATCCTGGCGCGAAAGCTGGTGACCGACGGTCCCCTAAGGCGCTAGATGTAATCACGTGGTTTTTACGAGCGCTATCGCGACGACCGCGCCGCGCTCGTTAAACTTTAAGCTTCAAGTCGTCTTTCCTCGTCGTGATCGCTTCAGGTTATACTTGCGAAAGACCAGCATGCTACCATCTGCACCTTTACCGCACATATCTGCTACCGTAACGACACCCTTTGGATCTGCTCTCCAGGTTCCAGTATCTTTCTTTCTGCGCCATATCCTCCCGCCGTTGCAACCTGGTCTCGATGCTGCGAAAGTGGTGGAGGGTCTCAAGACAACGCTATACAAAGGATCTACTGTTATTACCAAGGCGGACAGATGGTGGGGTTGTGCGCGTGATCCAGCTGACTCGACGCGACCGCTGGCACAGACGTTCAACTTCATACACAGGATAGATCTTGCCGTTTCGACCGTGTGCGATGTACAAGCCGCATCCCTCTCTCGGTTCCTCGCGTATCGTTCCAACGAGAATAATTGTGTCTCTGATTACGCGTCCAGAGATGGAGGGAGCCTCTCGGACGCGTACTTCTGCACGGAAGATGATGACGACTATGGTAGCATCGGCGTCGTGGGGGAGTACAAGAAGACTAACACAGGAACGGATGTAGCCGATGTGAGTATTCCGTTTTTGTATCTGCATAGACCTAACGAGACACCAGAATCTTCATAAGATAACCACCAGCATGGCGAACTGTATGCGCTTCGATCCTCGTCGCCGTTTCGCATTAGGCTTCACCATTGAAAACACCGACATGACGCTCTGGTACTGTGACCGCGCACAACTCATCGTCTCCGAGCGGTTCGACTTTTGCAAGGTGAGTGTTGATGTCGAAAATGAGACGTCCACTCACGTCTACATTGCAAACCTAGAACAAGACGACCTTCGTTCATTTCCTCCTGGCCGTCTCGTACGCAGAGCCTTGTCAAGTAGGGTGGGATCCCACTATTAAATCCCTCGGAGACTACCTTCGATACGACATCACTGTGTGTTGTATCGACGGTGGAGCACGGGTTTATCGCACTATCGAGCTGCTTTCGGACGGATCGAGGGAACTGCGTAGCAAAGGCACTAGAGTGTGGAAGGCTGTAGAGTTGGTTGACGGGAAGGAGTTTGGCAACCCTGTGGTCCTGAAGGACGTGTGGGTCGACATCGCGCGACCTCAAGAAGGCGAGACTACGCAGAAAGTGCGCGACACAAGATGCTTCGACGACCAAGAGGGCGGCAACCAAGGTTCTTTTCTCACTGTGGTATGTCACGGTGACGTATTCCTCGACGAAAAGCGGGCTGTGCTCGATTGCACGCGGTTTTTTGCATCGAAAAATGGCACCCTCTGCGCTCGGACCCCGCAACACAGAACTCGAAGTCTACCGAGCAAGTCCAAGACGCCGTTGTCGCATTGTCTCGTGCATTATCGTGTAGTGTTCCGCGAGGTTTGTTCCCCCCTTGCCGACGAAGATTCCCTTCCGAGGATCTTTGGCGCTCTGACAGACATCACGCACGGTAAACCTGTCTTGTCAAATGTATCTAAGTATGAAGGTTGACATGTGCTTTCTCTCAGCGCTTCAGTTCATGCACAGACGCGGCTGGGTCCATAGGGACTTGAGCATTGCTAATGTTTTGCTGGATCACAACGGAACTGGTCGGTTAGTTGATTTGGAGTACGCGAAAATGAAGGACGGCGAAGACGAAACCTATCTCGTGAGTCTGATCTGTTTTTTTTTTTTGCTCATAGTCGCTAGTCTGCTCAATGCTTGACAAGGGAACTGCTGCTTTCATGTCTATCGAGGTCGATAAACAAGGGTTTTGGTTTGTTCCCGAGCGCGCTGTACCTGATATCCCAGCACACGAAAGACTCAGTGCTGCCACAATGAACCGTGCCGCTATGGGTGTCGCAGAAGACATGGACAAAGTGGCGGCACTCCTGGATCGATACTTCCCTGCACCCCCTGAAGATGCCACCCCAGAGCCCCCACGCAAGTTTCAGTATAATCCGTTGCACGATATGGAGTCGTTATGGTGGATCGCAGCATACTTTCTGACCAAACGTCAAGTCGACGATCGGACCCGGGGCAATCAGGATTCGGACGCACTGGCGATCCAACGCCATTACGCCACAGGCTTATTCGAAGGCGCGATGGAGGAGAGAAATATGACTATCGCCGGCTCCACCTTCACTCAGAAATTGTATACGCTGCATACGGCGATGCAGGTTCCCGGACAGCTCCTGGATGATCTACGTCTTCGACTAGTCGCAGCCTACCGCGAGGCAGAGAAAAACCCGTCGGCGATCGACTTCACGACCGCCAACTCCCTTCACGAATCTTTTGCGAAGGCGTTCACCTTCATCTCAAAGACTCCGGCACTACGCGACACCAGCCTTCATCGCTTTACCGACAATGTGGCGAGACCAGTAGCCCGATCGGGCTTGCACTATACTCGTCTCGCCGTGGATGAGACCTCCAAGGTCGATCACAAAGCGACAAAACCCAACAACAACAAGAGGATCGGTGCCGCGGACACAGCAGCGGACACGACGACCCCACCGCAACGTAGGAAGGCCGCGCCAGTTCGGACACGGATACAAATGGAGCCTCTACAGTTGCGTTACAACCTTCGTCCTCGGTTAGTCTATGCGTAGTCAGAGAACGGGGTCAGCGTCGCTGCTCCAGCTAGTTGGCTAATCGCGCACAGTCGACCACCTTGATACCGCTGCTAGGTAGATGACCGCCGACATCATCGCACCCGGCCGTTCACGTCCTCGGCGTTACGCTCACCGACGCCCCGTGTCGCCGTGCTCGCGGGAGCAGTGCAGGATCCGACCCCGGTGTACCAAGCGAGAGCGAGGTCGATCGCGGAGTTGCAGGGAGATGCCAGAAGGATGCGTAGGTTGACAAACACTGCACCAGGGTCACTGCAAGTAACCGCGGAGAATCGTCCTTCGATCACGTCGCATTCCTTACAGGATACACTATGGCGCAACGTCCGTGATTTTTGGTTCTTTCTTCGTGCCACATGTACGAATGCAAAGTGAGCGGCCACAGAGTCGCACCGGAATAGGACGAGTCCCGTATTGAGCACAATGCGAAACCGGTTGACAGTTTGACCGTGTCTATACAACAACCGACGAGGTCGACCAAGCGAACAAAGCCTTCAAACGACATATAGATGCCGACGAGGCCAGGGACCGCAAAGAGGGCGCACTCACTCCCTGCCGCAGCAGCGAGAGACTCAGTTGCTATCCCTGCTCATCACCTCCCTTACTCTCGCCTAGTATTAGGGCCTTTGCCACGGCTTTTGACAAGAGGGACCTTGCTATGTAGCTCACTGGCCGGGAAGGCGTTTGTAGGCGTGGCGAGTTGCGTAGTATCTTGCACTTAAAATCGTACAACCGAAACATCTGTCCCGTTTATCATCGATAATCGTCGGCACTCGCATGAATTCAGACGAGTTCTGGATAGCTGAGGTTCGTGATCACTGTTGAGAGCCCCGCCTTTATTTGTTGCTATTTGGCACCAGGCGCATCAACACTCTTAGCGCCCCTAGGCTTGACTTTTGCCTCCGACCACTTTGCGCGAACGTTGGCTACGGAACCCGTACAGTCTATTGCAGGCGATACCGACAACGTTCCTGTCGTATCCCAACTGCGACTGACCAAACTCATGCATCCGCCTGCGGGTATCTACGCCATAGTACCGCCCGATCGGGGTTCAGCCTCACTCGCCATAAATGTGTGCCAACGCTGACAGGCCTGCATGCGCCTCTATCTCCCCTCGCATTGCAAACACATCACCATCACTCAAATACTGCTCGCGGCAGCTTTATTAGCTCTTGCATTCCACTTCGGTACGATGCATCTGACAACCGCCATGAACGTGTCGAAGAAGGACATGGTCATCGCTGGGCTTCCTATCCACGTCTACTCCGCTAGAGCCTGGACGGAGAAGTCAGGACCTGTTGCGGTCATGTTTATTCTACATGGTCGCACGGGCACGGCCAAGGGTATTGAGTGGATTGCCGAGGACACGCTGAAGCATGTTGCGAGCGAGAAGAAGAAGGGCTCGTCCGCCATGGATCTCATCATTGTCACATTCGTGAGTGCACCGCCCGCTGAATCGTGCCCACGGGCTTGACACTCCTCATAGGATCAACGCAACCACGGCGACAGGTTGATCGACGCGCACGCCAACGGCGCATGGAAGAAGGGAGGCAACGAAAGACACGCGTGCGTGCGAATTCTTATCATCGAGGTACCGACAACCTGACGCTTTGATCCCTTAGAATTGACATGTATGCGATTCAAAGTAAGTCTCATTATACATGTGATGTGTGCGCCTTCCTCATCTTGCATTAGCTGGAACTGCACAGGACGTCTCCTACCTCATCGACTTCCTGCCGTCGTACCTTTTTCCTTCCAACGAGCGCACTGTCGCTCAATGGCTCTTGGCGGGCAAGAGTCTTGGAGGGCACTCTACTTGGATCGGTCTGACTCACGGTACGCACCCTCTATTGACTAAGATTTCTCTTCTCAGTCTTCCTGCAGAACCGAGGCTCAGCCTCGCCGTGCCTATTATCGCTTGCCCCGACTACATGAAGCTCATCACCAAGCGCGCGAAATACTCCCACGTCCCGCTCGCGCCGCCCGCCTTCCCCGACAGCCTACGTGCCTACATCGCACGCAACGACCCCGCGAGCGCACCGTACACCGCGAGCGATGCATCGAATCCGTTCTTCGGCAAGAAGGTACTCGTACTCTCGGGTGGCGACGACCCGCTTGTGCCGTTCGAACACTCAAAGACATTCGTCGAGAACCTCAACGTGGGCCCGAAGGGGATCAAGAAGGTCGTGATCGCGCCCGGTGTCGGCCATGAGTGCACGCCGGAGATGGTGAAGGAGATGGCGCACTTCGTCTATGAGCATGCCCTCCGCATCGATTCCACCTGTTAGATCGAGGCTCCTGCTCCTAGCTGGTTCGCGACTTTGTACAATACAAGTCATCCCCTCAATACAGTGCACGTCTTCGTCGCGAAGTTCCCCCTGTGGCGGATCACGCTTTAAGGTCAACGCCACAATCCGACCGGTATCCGATGCAATCGATGGTGGAGCTATCGACCGATGAGGGAGATCCCGCCCGTTGTTGAATCGGCTTCCGCCTTCCTATCCTTTTTGGGCGATGCCGAAGATCATGGATGGCTGTGGCGCATGTGTGGGCGGAATTCACATATATACGCCCCTTCTCGCTCGCCATGGATTCCCATATTCCTCGATTTTCCATCACATTCAGACGACTCACTCTCCTATCTGCGAAGAGCGCATTTCGTCAACAATGTTTTCAATCAGCGCATCTTTCCTCTGCGTCGCCCTCGCAGCTGTGTCGGCTGTCCACGCTGTGCCTGTCGCGCAGAGCAGCTCAGGTGAGATATCGCACGCTTACGCCTGCTTAGCAAATCTGACTTCATTTTGTTCAGGTACCCAGGGCTCCGCGCCGGCTTCTACCAGCTCTGGCGTCCTGGCTCCTGCTCCCTTCCCATTCGCGGGAGTTCCCTCAGTGTCCACCGACTCCGCTGCGATCGTGGCAGCTCCGCCAGCGCCATCCCTCGATGTACCCGCAGCCACACAGAGCAGTGGTGCATCTGAGGGCATTATGGCCGCGCCACCTGCGCCCTACGCAGAGGTTCCACCCGTCACATCGGACACTACCACCGATCAGGGGACATCGTTCGACCTTTCATCCCTCATCGCCGCTGTGGTGGCCGCCGTCCAGAATGGGAAACTTCAGACTCGCACGCCCGACGTAGTCGAGACCGTTGTGAACAGCAACGAGTACCTGCCCCGCGCGCTGAGCTTGGACAAGAACGTCGTGCAGGACGCCGATTTTCTCCCGTCCCGCCGCTCGCCGCTGTTCGAGTCGGTGAAGGCTGTGGTGCAGGATAAGCCCTTCTTTCCCCGCCAGTCGTCCGCGCGGCTCGCGATGGGGGACAAGCCTTTCTTTCCTCGTCAGTCGTCCGTGAGGCTGGCAATGGGTGACAAGCCTTTCTTTCCTCGTCAGTCGTCCGCGAGGCTGACGATGGGCGATAAACCCTTCTTTCCTCGCCAATCGTCCGCGAGGCTCGCAATGGGTGACAAGCCCTTCTTCCCTCGCGCACCGGCGTCGTCGTCCGTGAAGAGCGTCGTGCAGGGCCAGGATCATTTCCCTCGCGCGTCCACCTCCTTGCCCGACGTTGTGGTTGTAGACGACGAAGAGGGTGTCGTTTCTCGGGGCGAGTCTGTCCTTCCGCGCAGCTCTATTCACAACGTCATGGCCGACAAGGATTACCTCCCGCGCGCGTACGGATCTGTAATCCCGCGTGCGCCTGCGCCGCAGACGGTGAAGGATTTCATCCAGGACAAGCCCTTCCTCCCGCGCAACGAGGCTATCAAGAACATTTTGAAGGATAAGGATTATCTTCCGCGCGAGTTGCCCATCTCAGCGAGGTTTACAGACGTATAGGCCGAGCGACGTCGGTCTTGAGCATCTTTTAGGGTCGAGGTTTCCCAAGGCGAAGGAGTAGATATTATGTAGCGTAGTGCATGTCCATCATAATGCGGAAATATTGTGTTCCGACAAAGCCATACGTGCGCGAGGGTATCTTGCCCAGTTTCGATTGCGATATCATTTGGTCACAAAGAGTTTTGGCAAGGGAGATCTGACAACCGTCTGAGCATGCAAGATTGGGAGTGTTGTGCCTTCAGCACAACCACGGTTGTTTACAGCACCAAGGCGTCTGCTAATACATCCCTAGGGTAATCTTACTACATGTTCTTCCGGCCGACATTTCTTGTCGAAGTAGGCAATACAGATGCTGTTTCTGTGTTACAAGAGAGGAGAAAAATCCACACCCGAAGATGTCATATCTAAAATAATGATAAACGATGCAATGGGGTTCGCGCAAAAACGCGACGCGAGATGGCGACGTGCAAGACGAGACGAGGGTCTTCCATACATAGAACACCGCCAGAGATGATGGAGCGCCTGAGGCTCACAGATCGCTGTCGCTGGTCGCGCTGTCGCTCTCGTCCTGCCCCCACACCGCGAACGCGCGCCGCGGGTGCGAGTCGCTCGAGTCGAACGACATCGCAGCGCGGTCGCGGTGCCCGGAGCGCGACCGCCTGCTACTGCGCTGCGGCGCGTTCGGGCCCTCGGGCGGCGTCGGCGTCTTCAGCACCTCGCCCTCGATGTCCCGGTCGCGCGGGATGCGGCTGCGCCCCGCGGTGTGTGCGCGCGGCGAGTATATGTCGTCACGCGTGCCGCGCTCGCCGCGGATCGTCGCGTCGCGGTCGAGCGGCAATGTGGCGAGCGACGTCGACGACGACCCGGACGAGACGTCCGGTGATACGAACTGGACGTGCCGCGGAGAGAGCTTCGGCGGGTGCGGATGCGGCCCGGCGAAGCGGTCGGGGGTCTCGACACCCGAGCGCACGCCCGACTTGGGACCATAATGCTTCAACTGCGGGTTACCGACTGCGAGCGCGCGCGCTGCAGCTTCTGCTTGAATCTGGTTCAAGCCTTGAGCTTGTTCGAGCGCCTTCTCGTGGCTGATGCTCGTGTCAAGGATGCCTTGCTCCATGAAGTCTGAGCTCGACTTGCTCGTCGAGCTCTTGGGCGACTCGGAGGATGAAAGATCATCGATATCGAATTTCTCCTCCTGTTCCTCCCTGTCGGTATCGTCCTCCTCTTCATCAGAGATGTCGCCCTTCTCGCTGACATTGTCTGGTGCTGACGCAGTTGAGGCAGAGGATGATCGCCGGCGTCGCCGCTTCTTCACGGGGCCCTCCTCAACCACGACGAACGATTTCTGCCGCTCTCGCTCATTCCACTTGAGCGTGCGCGAGATCGAGTGGAACCAATCGACAGATTGGCTCTGTGCGCACACAGTTGGGAACGGATACTTTGATGCACTGATCTTGATGTGATCGCCCTCTGAAGTTGTATCGTGAGATAACGATACGATTCGAAGAGAGAAAGGCACGTACGTTTGAGTTCAACTCGCCCTCGGCCGTCGAACGATGCCCAAGCCGTACTCCGCGAGTTGTAAGGAACGCAGACACGCAGCTCCATGCTATCCGGCAGGAGCATCGGCCGGAAGGAGAGTGTGTGAGGGCATATGGGCGTGATAAGGATAGCGGGAATCTCTGGGTGCACCAGCGAGCCACCAGCAGATAACTGTCCCACCAATGCCGATGAGTCCGACGTAGGGTGACGCTCAGAGGAAACTGCTTACTGAGTACGCGGTAGAACCTGTCGGGGTGGATATTGTCAAGCCGTCGGCTTGGACGGTTGTGAGATGATGCTCGTCGCCTATCATTGCTCGTGAGCACGGTTCGAACTTACCAATGAACGTACTCACCAAACAGCTCCAGCAAGCTCACATACGGGCTGGGGCCCCTGTCAACGACCAGGTCGTTCAACACCTCAAAGCTCTCGACAGGGCGCGTGGTGAAACACATGATCTCCTTGTCCTTCTTCTGGCACTTGCCGTCGTGCGCAAAGCCGCTCTCCAACGCCTCCCAGCCGCCCTTCTCGAGGTTCTTCATGAGAATCTCGCCCGTCTCGCCCTTCTTTACGGCCCGTCGCCCCTTACCGGGTTCGGGAGCAACCGCACGGTAGACGGTGCAGGTAAAGCGCATGCGCAGGTTCACTCGGATGCCCGAGTCAATTGCGCTGTCCATGACCGACTGGTGGTCCGCAAAGTCAAAATTGGTGAGGAAGCCGAGCGAGCCGAGCGCGAAGGGCAAGACGGGCGGGACGATGCGTTGGAAGAGCCAGGACGTGAACAGGACGGTGCCGTCTCCACCGAGCTGCAAATCCCGCGTTAGGGTATTCGATTCAGGTTGTACGACTGGCGCTCTTACAGTCACGACGAAGTCGAAGAGATGCGGTGATCTGCTGCACATCTCTGGCGTCCAGTACCGGAGCTGGCCTTCGGGCTGGTCTTTTGAGTCGTCCTTGAAGCTTGTCATTGAGGCGAGAGAGGAGCTGCTTGATGATCGCCGACGCGGAACGGGTACGAAGAGCTCGGGGTGGTCTTTCTCGATACCTGCGGCGTCGAATCTTCGTGATGTCTGCAACTGGGCATCGACATAGCTAGACAAGATCACAGAGCTCAATAGGAGACAACGAGGATATTGAAATTATACTCACACTATCATACCCCTTCCGCCCTTCTGCGGTTTGAGCATGAGATAAAGCGCAAGCTCTCGCGTGAGTTTGATGAGACGATTATCTCGCGCTTTGGTGACGATCAGAATGGATTGGATGCTCGAATGGACGCGAGTCCGGCCTAGGAAGCGATGAGATATCAGTCCGGCGAGCGTCGGGCAGCGTACTCACCGAGCTGTTTGCTCATTTCGCGCACCCCTACCGCGGTCTCCGCAAGTTGCTTGGTCAAACTGCCTGCCGTCTCCTCTTCGTCGTCGTCCTCCACGTCGTAGTGAGGTGCCCGTATGCTCGGAGCGTCGGAGAGGGTGCCGTCGGGGTACGAGAGCCCGATGGGGTTCATGTCCGCGCTAGGCTTCATTCCGTCGAGCCGCGTCTCCTGAGCCTTTACGTGTTTCTCTCGAATCCATTCTGTGAACGAGGGGCCCTGGAGCTTTGAGTGAACGAAGCATGGAGACCGCATGGGAGAGCCTTGTCGTTGTAGTGGTGGAATTGGTCGAGGAGATTTGCTGGGCAAGACCGCCGAGGGCGTCATGTTTGTACTAGAGCTCGGCATTGGCGCCAGTGGAGAGTGGACTGAGACGGCGTGGTTGTTGTGGAGGATGCCATGGCTGGGACCGCCGTTGGACGCGTGGCCGTTGGTGTACGAGCCGTTGAGGTAGGGGATGGCAGTGGACGGGGTGGGGACTTTGGTGGTGGCCATCATGGGATCCGGGGAAGAGGCCTGGCTATCTACGAGAACGATGTCCGAATTCCAGTTTGCCGCGTTCTGCTGGAGGCGAAGGTTGGACGGCCTGCTGTTTCGTCTGGATAGCGAGGGGTGGTCCAAGATGTTGTGGTCTGCCACGGACGGGGAGGATGGTGGTGTGGAGAAGGTCTCAGATTCAGGAAGCGGCGAGAACACGGCCTGCATGTCGAAAGCGGAAGCAAAGAACAATTAAGTGATATTCGTTCTGGACACGACGCCGACCACGAGCAGCAAGATATACGACGGTGAAGTTGTCCAGACAACGACGATATATAAGCAGGGAGGTGTTTGCACGAGTGCTGCGAGCTGCTGAACGATCTCGAGGTCGCTTCTAGGTTTCCCGTGCCGGAGGGATGATGTATGCTCGAAGGCAAGCTCGGCGACGCTAACTCTGCGTTGACGGCACCGTCGTGGGTGCGAGGCGAGGGAAGGGAAATGCTTTGGTGAGCACTCGGGGCTGAAGCCGTTATTTTATGATGTCGGGACATGGCAGACTGGCAATCACGAACGTGGCAAGGCGAACTCTTTCCCTTCCGCAGGACGTCGCGTCCACTCACGAGCTTGCCCGCCACCACGGTAACCATCACGCCCCCGCATGAGCGACAATCGCTCTCACACGTCGCTGTCCAATCCTCATCTGTTCTCAGCCAGGGAACGCTGCAGTACGATGCGGGTGCTCGCCATTGGCACGGCGACCAGGCAGGTCTGCGTGATTTGCAAACTATACGACAACATGACAAACGACCATCCTACGCGACGTGCCCAATAGGACTCTTCAAACCCGCTCATTGGTTTCGAGGCAGTGGCCTGTAAGATATCCCAATCACGACACATCTGTACGCGAAATCCAACAAAGATGCGGCGCTGATACTCTTCATTGCGCCCGATAGATGAACCTGACCGCGCAGGGAGGGCCGGTGCACTACACCGGTCGAACGACAGGGTATCTGAACAGCCTTGGCGGGGTCTCCGTGCTTGTAGATTGGTCTGGCTTGCGAGTCTCGAGAGGGCGCCCCCACACAAGTCTCAGGTAATTGTGATATCGATACCAGTGCATACGAGCATCTGTACCTCGTTCCATGAAATTCCTCGAGACTCGAAGAGTCGTGTGCCTTTCCTTGACCGTGTGGGGAGGAAGAACGAGCTGCCGCATACGCCGACGAGCGGCTTCGGCATACGCGTCGTCAGCTCGCCGAGCTGGGGCGTAAGTAATCATCGTCAAGTTCGCAGTCGGCCTGGGATCCACCGGGGAACTGGGCGCCGTATAAGCTTTCGAGTAGGTTCTAGACGGTGTCCAAGCGCGCAGTCTAGAGATTGCGGGGCGCACCGCCGCGGGCCGTCGACCGTCACGTTGAGAAGGTGGGTCGACGCACAACCTGGTACGACAGACACGTCGTGCCAGCAAGAAAATGGTGTAGCAGTGTGTTGAGGATGGATATCTTCACCTGCCAGTGTTCTGCAAAATATATATTTGAGCGGCGACGCGTAGGTCGTGGTGTCAGTCACCAGTGACACCGACAGCGCGCTGGCCGGCCAGCACATGCCCAAAATGTCATGCGGGTGCTGGTAACATGCGAGGTACTTGAAAGGGAGGTAGATATAGATATAGAACGCGCAGGGCGCAGAATTCGAACGGTGAAATTACTCACCAGTCGCGGTCGCTACGGGGTCGCAGTGGGTCAGTCAGCCTCTCGCTTGGCGACCAGAGGCACGACCAGGCACGGGGGAAGACGGGTACCAACGAACGTCCCTCGCATCCTGTGTGTGATGCGTGCAGACCTTCTCGAGAGGATTGTCATAACATTATTGCAAAGGCGACTCACCATACCAGCGTGACTGCCGCCAGCGAGTCCCTCGCGGCGCTCGATCGGGATTCGGGGTAGTAGCGGGGCCACGTTCCTCGACGCGCGCTGCGACTGGCCAGCCGGATGCACACCACACTAGTACTCTTTTGCTGCGCAGCGATGGAGACGGCCAACAGCTCGAGTATCGAGTATCACGGGTGCGCGATGGTGGTGGAGAAGAAGAGAAAGCGACAGACGACAAACGAAAACGCCATTGGTTCCTCGGGGAATTCCGCCCTCGGTATGCCCATTTGGAAGGCGTGCAAGAAATTGAACACAGCAGGCGGATATCGCGAACGAACATGATCTTTATTTACAGCAGGCTGATTAGGTAAATGCTAACATACAGAGCATCCAGGGACGAGACAGCAGACGGTGAGAAATTTGAAGGAGGCAAGGAGTGTGGTGGGCCTGTGGCGTGTACAATTCGTACGATGGCACACGAGAGGGAGGCCGAGTAGAGTTGGTATTGGTAAAAGAGTGTGGATCTTGACGTTGAGAGAGAGCTGATAGAAAGAAAAACAGAGGACGAGTCTTCTATGTAGGTGAATTCTGAGAAAAGTGGATAGATTGATCAATGGCGCGTCGCCTTTGTGTTGGTTCTGTCAGCCTTGCCGTAAGTACCACAAAGCTGTGAATGTGTAAGAAGTACATACGTCCTTAGTGGCCCGAGATTTGGACTTCTTGGGAAGGCGTGCGATCAAGTGCAGTCCCGACCGACGCGTTGATCAAGTTTGTATCCATTGTGCACACCGGGCAGCTGATTAGCAAAACTGGGTTCGGTAGATCGCTAGAATATCGCGCAGTCAGCTGATAATCCTGTAATGAGATAGTGAAGGGATACTCACTGCAGACGTTGACGCGACCAATGCCGTGGGCGAGTTGCTCGCGTACGCAATGCATCTCTGGGGTTGATCGGAGCCAGGAGGCTTCATTTGTATAATCGAGTCGACGGGGAATATGTGCTTGCGTGACGCGTACGGGTGGTATGCTCCGTCCCGACGCACAGTGGTGGACGTTCGTCGTGCCTTGCCTACGATGTGGCCGCCCTCCGAGTACGCGAGCGGTCCTGGCGGGGTCCAGCAGGTGAGCGGGGGCTTGACGTCTTCGCATTCAGAGCAGGTGAGGAGGGGCTTGACGTCTTCGCTTTCAGAGCGCACGATCGGCCAGGTCGGGCGTTCGCAAAGTTGTGTCTGGGGCTGGGGCTTGACGTCCTCGTCTTCGTCGCGGTACTCGCACTGGGATAGCAAGCCGGACATCGACACCGGGGTGATGGGCGACGGAGCGGGGAGGGGCGCCAACATGTTTTGTGCCCGTACCCAGTTTGCGGTGGCGTCTTCGGATTCGGCCGCCTGGTTGTGAAAATACGCACGCCATTCCTGGATCTTCCGTTCCTGGCTTTGCAGTGTGCTCGCCTCCGTGCGCCACACTTCTTTCGCCTCCCAAGTCATAGCGTGCCAGAGTTTCTGCACACTAGGCCTCTCTTTACGCGGGAGGACGGCGAACTCCTTGGCTTTCGTGCGACAGAAGAGCAGGTAGCCGTGTGCAGTCATGTTTGAAGCTTCAGGAGTGGTGAAGGAGAGAGTCGGTATACAGATGCACCGGCGGGTAGCGTTCCTATGTTCAGAACTATCGCGTTCTTATAGTGCTAATCGAACTGCTGTGACCAAAAAAAAATGGCTTGGCCACAGGCGCACCTTTGGTCCTGTGCAGGCTGTAACTGCTGCATAGGCGGTGTGGCGAATATTTCGATGCCTCGTGGTGTTGGCCCAACGAATTTCGGTGTTGGCCATGCAAGCATAGCAATTTGGCGAAATTTCCGCAGGTCAACGCCGCCGAAGGCAAAGCAACGAGACAGTGGCCAAAACGCCTCGTTGATGCGGAAAAACGATGTCGCCGCCGGGAGTCTCGTAGGCTTGTTACAATCGAGCGGGGCACCGCTAGACTTCGCGCTGTAAGTAGATACTATAGAGTATCTCTCGCCGATCCCTGGGTTGTAAGGGAGACTCGGTGATTACTGGACCGTATAGTCGTCCTAGGCAAGTTTAGCCGCGCCACACTGAGCGTATCGGGCTTTTATTTTTTTTGTTCTACCGTGGGGTGCTGGCTTGCCAAATAAAAATCATTCTCTCGCCAAAAGGTAAAGAACGAAACGAAGTACGCACCGATCAACAATTCTACACGCGATATTTCGCTGGCCGCGTTTCGCTTATGTTCGTTTGCCGTTCACCATTTGGGCTTCGGCGTTGATTGTGCAGGTCACCCGTTCTCGATACCACCACGAGCTATTCCAAGTCGAAGTGTGAGGTGGCCGTGAGGATATTATGCGCGTGTTTGACGAAGGAGGCAGGTTGCTCGAAACTAGTAGATCTTCGCCGTACGGCGCAGATTGTGCACGCTACAATACGCCTTGACGCGAAGTGAAAAATCAAGCAGTTTTAGCATTCGAAAGTCGTATTGTAGCGGCACAACGAAGACGGAAGCCAGTCCGTAGTGGTCGTGGATGGAAGCAGTCGGACGTGCGTAAACGCCCAAGTGCGTGTAACTTTAATCCTAAGGATGTGGGGCGGAGATGTCATAAGGGAAGACGCCCACAACCCCAAACGCGCTTATTTCCCTGCTGTGACCAGGAAGTGTCGTTGGGTCCACATACCCTGCCAAAACGACGTAAAGAGGCTAACATAAAAAGGAAATATCTAGATAAACCCATGAGAGTTTTTTGTGAGGTTTTGTGAGCATACGACCATTCAGAGACAAAATCTGTGCTGGTAACCTGATATATCAAGGGCGGATATTTGTTAAGAGAGACGCCCCGGTGACCTACACAAATAGAAGCAAATAAAGGCAGGGCGAGTCCCGAGGCGTGCTATGCGCGTGTGTACGTATAATGGTCGTAAGTCGTGAAGTGAGATACATGTGCGGTGCCTGTGTTCGCCGGTGTGTGTGCTATCATAGATATTCCCTTACCTTTCCCATTTCTTCTTCGTCGTGCTCTTCATCACAGACCTCCGTTGATCTCTCTACTTTACCTCGTCTATGCCGAAGCAACTTTGCCACTCAGCTCCCTCTCTACACGTACGAGCTCCTGCACATGTGGGTGCGCCCATAACTTCTCCCCTGCCTCCGCTTGCACGGCAGGCAACGGTCGCCGGCAGCGTCCGCCGTACCCGTACAGCTTCTCCATGAGGAACTTGGTGCCAGCGATGCCGGCCTTGGCAATCGTAAAGTCGCCACGCGCAACAACGCCTTGAAGGCGCTGTGTCTCGGGGAGCAGCGACGCGTCCGAAAGGGTCTGTTGAGAGAGCGCGAAGAGGCGCGCGGTCGCGTGCTGTTGTAGTCATGGTCGCAAAAGGAGAAAGGCAATTCAGCATTAGCGTTTGAATTTGGCTTGCAGAGAGACAAAATGGAATAGAAGAGCAGAGGATTCTCCGGTGAATAGGTGGGATGGGAGCAAGAGACTCACGGGTGCGACGTTCCCGAGCCCGATGATCGCGCCGTGCGCGTTCATGTACGTCGACGGGAGAATGAAGTCGGCAAAGCCGCCGAGCACGAGGAACGGCGCGGCGGGGTTCTTGCGCGGGTGTGCCGCAGCGAACGATGGCTCGCACACCGTCGCGCATATCCGCGTGAGCTTGCCCACGTTGCCGCATCTGCACGCGTACATACGAATGTAACCAGTAGGGGATCGGCATGATGGGACGGACATGTCAGGCGGGGGTCAGTCAGCGCGGAACCTCGGAGTATGCGCGGTCACAAGACGTACGTGAGCTTGACGCCACAGATGTTAGGGCACTCCTCGGCGAGTTGGGTGATAAGGTCGGAGTCGAGGTCGAGCCCGCCACTCGCGGCAGGGACTACAATTTCGTTCTCAATGTCAGCTCGCGTGAACACTGGCGAAACACAGTGGGGAGGGTACGCACAGTTGTAGATGATCACCGGGAGCGGGCTCTTCTCCGCGACCTCGACGAAGAAGTCCTTGAGGGCGGCCGCGTTGAGCGCGCCGGCAAAGTAGCCGCTCGCGATAACGATGGCGTAGTCTGCGCCCGCTTGTGCGGCCTCGTGACAGAGCTCGATGGTTTCACGCGTGCTGCCCGCGCCAGTGCCTGCGACGATGGGGAAGTCGGTAAATCCTGCGCTGTCGAGTGCGCGCCGCGCGGTTTGGATGAGGGTCGTGCGCTCAGAATGTGAGAGGTGGATGGCCTCGCCCATAGACCCCGCGATGAGCGGGCGGACGTTAGCCTTAGCGAGGCGGACGACATGTGTCGTGAACGGCTCGAGGTCTACATGCGTCTCTGTCAAGACGTGTGCTCAAAATAAAAGCCAAGCTAGTACGCACCGAGGTCCTCTGTCTCTGGGGCGAAGAAGGTCGGGATGGGTGCGTAAATGCCTGGTACGAGCGGACGGACGTGCGACGCGCCGTTCACGCCGTTCACACCATTTGTCGCATGGCCGTTGGTACCGTTGGATGGCATCGCTGGAGAGTGTTTTGTTTGGCGGCGAGGGTGCGGGGGGTATGCTTGTTTCTCCGCTGGCGGGCGAGCGAGGTGCTTTAAACCGAGGATCCTCGACCCGGTCCGGGCTGTTCAAGCGGACCGTGCCCCGGGTGAGGCTTGCCGATCACGCGAAGGACGGCGGGGAGAGCGCCATCCGTGGCCCCGCCGGTCCGACAGGGGCCAGAAAACCCTCTCTCTCGCTGCGTACGAGAGTAAAAGTAGCGTCGACGGGCGGCCAGAGCCGACACGTATCTCCTTCCGGCCGATGCACAGGCACCTGAGGCCAACGTCGAGGAGAAAACAGCGACTACGAGCAAGTCGAACACGGGTCGCTTACCCGGGCTGTATACCGGTCAGCTCATCCGAATCGGTGCCCAGGGCCGCCAGTTGTGTTCGATGTCATGCGCTACGGGTGAGAGCGACTAAAGGGGCCGACGATTTTGCGCTGTAAACGGTTTTGCATATGAGAGAGAAGGAGCAAAGAAAAGATCTGCACAATGCCCCGACGCTCCTGGCGCGCGCTCTCACTTCTCACGCCGGCCCGAGCGCTCGCAGACCAGGCTTCTCAATCTCCTCCCGGCCACCACCTCACGCCCAAACGAAAACAATCACCAGCCACCGAGCGAGCGGGTGGCGTGCGCACATGCACGCGACGCCTCGAACGGCGACCCGCTGACCTCGATCCCTCCATCAATATCCTCCGCTTATCGTGCAAGATGGCGGCTGGCGGCCGCGGACTAGCAGTGTCTCACCCAGCGACGTCGGATTAACTGCGCCAGTCACGGACCACAGCGGGCATGCTACTTCTCTATAGGAAGCATATGAAGTAGCCGTCGCTCCTATCTCTCGGGTAGAACGCGGACCGACGCACGATATACGAATACACGGGCGTCCGGGACTCAGGCTGTTCATGCATCATGCGTCGTGTGTTATATATCACGGCCAGAGCTCGCATTGGGCCACTATTCCGAAGTCTACGCTCGCCCGTGTGTCGCTAAGACAAGGGGTTGGACGCTCAGCGGGCCGGAGGGATATTAGAGACGAGGATAAGCGATGTGTAAGTGTTTCACCATCAGGACACCAACATAGAGCTGACCTTGGTCATTGACAGAATGATGACAGCATTGGAACGAACACGAATATGGACGTACTCGCCATGTATGTACTTCTCGCTTCTCGCTTCTCCCGCCCGCCGCAAGCACCGGAGCCGCCTAACATACTCTGTGGCGCGTTACCACATCCCACACAAGTCTCTCATGTCGAATACTACCGGCACGCAGTCGCAACTCTACGTCTGTACATGATCTGTGTCCAGTAGCCGGATCTGATCTTCACTTTGACAATGCAGTCCGCCAAATAGTCAAACGGCCGTCCATCCAGACCGCAGCTCGAGGCTCGAAGGTCGCAAGCTTAGACCAAGAAGCCTAAAGCTAAGCACTCTCTTTGCGGCGCGTTACGGCGAGTAGAAAGCTGAACTATATATATTCTTAGATCTGCTCCTGCTAATAACATGCTTACCTATTCTTAGACAACCAGACGTGCGCAACGTTTGACGTTCGACCGCAAGTCTGAGGCTCAGCGTCAAGCGTGGAACGTAATCCTACCAGAACTCGGACTTGCGCTTCACACGTACCTCAGTTCGAACTGCATCTTCGCACACAAATGCCAGACAACGTCGTCTCCAGGCACACAGGTACAAGAATCCTTGCGCATGGGCCGCTTTTGCACGTCTCTTCCCACCGCGCGGACTTTGGATATCCCTTTTGACTGCGCCTTCGATCCAGGACCGGACTACTGGCCGTGTACAAGATAGCGCCACGCACAAAGTACGAGATGCTCACAGCGAATTGATCCGCCGAGAAGACTGGTCTACCAACCTGATGCCATCCGCCTCTGCCCCATGTTGACCAGGCGAACAACATAGTAATTCTAACCTTGAGAACCAATTTCTGGTCATCTATCCTTGGCCGCATGCGATACTACACGTGTACACTCTGAAATGTGCACATCTGTGGTGTTGTATCGGTATGAAGGCAACACTCTGGTTGCCCGATGTCCAGGCCAGCATCTGACGAGCGTCTCTGTTAACAAATCTCCGCCCATAATATATTCCAGGTCACCACAACTCATTTGCCTCTGAACCATCGTGTTCCCAAGTGGTGGCTAAACTTCGACCTCAGAAGCGTTAAATCATATGTATCCCTTGCTTCAGGCACGCCCGAATATCTATCTTCGACGTGCGACCGCGCACAAAGCTTCCCGAACGTAATAGGGGGCAGACAAGCGCTCAGGTTACCAGCGCTCGTCCTTAACACATCTCCGCCCCGCGTTCTCAGGAATGAGGGGTGTGTGCAACCTCACTCTAGGCCCCATCCGCACACCCAGCGACAACGGAGTGGCCGATATAAACTCGAGCATTTGTGGCGTGGGCTTTGACCGAACCTTTGGCCTTCGGCACCCGCTTCTCTCACTTGCAAAAGGACTGCTTGCGCGAAGCTCCCTGGACCGGACGATATTCATGGGCGCCTTTTATTAGCAAATCTCCGCCCTCGTCCTGAAAATAGAGTTGCACACAATCACTCCGCGTGTTGATGCGAGCCTCAGCCTCCAACCCCGTGCTAGGGAAAAGAGGACGTAGCCATGCGATATCCAGGTGCTCCTTGTTCCCGTATACACTCGCCTCTAGCCGTACCGCGAACGCGAGTAGTCGTATGAATCGAGCTTTGAATTGCCCTGAGACCGATCGCTGGTTTTCATGCCACCATGACGAGTCTGCGCTTTTTGCTGCGCATCCTCGATCCAACCTCCGAGTGGTCTCTTTTACTTAGCTGCTTCCGGTCTCTACAAGTGTCCCGGTGCGCTCCTCACCTAGAACAAGACGCACATGACACCGTGCTCGCGCGGGCCAGTCTTAGAAGCGCGTAGTACTGTAGTCATCAGTCGCAGTCCGCACTGAAGCATTGAGTGACCATCTGCACTGACACCCTGGAGCGCGTCTGTAGCCACTCCGGGCACCCGCGTTCCCTGCACCCGTATCAGCCCGCGGGGGCGAGCTTACTCGGGGCCGCCAGTCGCCAGCCGGGAATCGCGAGGAACGCACCGGGGTCGAGACACCGGGGTCGTGAGGGAGAGGAAGATGCAACGGGAGCGGCGGAAGTTGCGACAGGTGCATCACCCATGTACGGGCTGGCCTTTCGATCCTGTTTGTCCCGCACGATCGCGAAGGACGGGCGGATGCCTGGTGTCACTCATAAGAGGCCCCTCGGGCGCATGCACGCATGGAAGAAAGCACTCACCCCCGTCTTTTCGCTCTTGGGTACCCACTTACCCAGGACTCTAGGATTTCGAGTGGCCGATTTGTACACCAGTCCAGGTGCCGTCTGTCTGGATGTCGCCCGCCGCCGCCACGCCACGCCACGCCAGGAGAAGATGGAAGACGACAATCGCGCCAATAAGCGACGCGACCATTGTCAAGAAAATGCATACTGTACAGCGATGATACACCCGGAGATCAACTAAAATCAGGCGCGAAGAAACGAAACAAAAGAGATTGGAGAATTTAGAAAGCATGGAAAGCGTAGAGCGTGGAGTAGCGTATGGGCGATGCGTAACTGTTGAGAGTCCAACTGACGAGATCTATCACAGGCGTGCCGGCGAGTCGACGGAGTGTCGACGGCGGGCGTAGATCGTAATCCGTAATCATGTGCAAGGGTAGGTGCGACGGCATGGGGCGGCGGGCGGAGCTGTTGAATCATCCGCGCGCGGGGCTCACGCGTGCGAGTGCTTGCTCTCTACGCGATACACCTCCTGGACGGTGTGGGACGGCGACTCGGAGTCCTCCGCGCCCTTCGTGTACGGCGTGTCGGCGCCCGAATGCGAGCCTGACGGCTCCGGCGACGGGTGCTCGTGCTCGGCGGCCTCCTCGAGCTCCTTCAGCTGTGTGTCCGCGAAGGTGTAGTCGGCGAGGTACATGTATAGCGCGGGCATGCCCACGAAGAGCGCGCCGACGATGTTTCCGATGTACGACGCGATGAGCGACCTGCGCGACGGGTGCCGTGAGTATAGGTTTAATTACGGGCGCGAGCGCGGCGAGAGGGCTTACTTGCGGATGTACTCAGCGACGGTGAGCTGCGCGGAACGTCAGCCGAGAACGAGCAGAGCTGAGAAGACGACTCACGTCGGCACCAAACATGATCCCGAGTGGGACGGAGAACATATTTGCGATCACTGGAGGCAGTCAAACGTTGAGCGGGCCCGTTCTGACCTTCGTTACGGGAAAAGAACGCACCGTGGTCGAAGCCACATGCGACGAATACCCAAATCGGGAACCACGCAGCGACAATCTTTACGGAGGGATCTCGTGGTGAGCGACCTGACATGCCGCACGACCGCAGCATGATCTTACCTTGGAGAGCGTGTCACGAGCCCCAGCTGCTTGCTATCGACATGGCCCAAATTAGCACGCTTTCCGCGATTTCCGTGGCAGGAACACCCACCCATACGGCAACACAGACTAGCCAGTTGCAGCCGATACCCCGCAGGAATATCTGGTGCCACTCAGGGTCCTTCGCCTTGTGTCTAAGACAAGAATTAGTTCAGCCTGTGCTATCAGCGTAGGGCGAAAATAGCACGTACAATGCGAACGTCACTGCGAAGGTGTTGTACGGCGGGGTCGAAACGATGCCGGAATCTACACGAAGATGGATCAGGGCGCGTGGGAGTGCGGTGAAGGGGCGGCAGGCGTACACTTCGTGATGATGGCGGCGAAGAATAGGCTGCCGACCAGGTTGCCGAACGTCACTGAGAAGAGACGGCCAACGGTGAGAAGCGAACCTTGTCGATCGTGCGTAACCCCCACTCACCAACGAGCCAGTTCAGCCCGAGCCCCCACCAAGGCACGGCGCCCTTGAGGACAGCCATGGGGAAGACCTGCCGCGTGGGACGGTCAGTATGCTGCTGTCAGGCGTCGGGCGGGCACCGCGCACCATCATGTTGCTAGTAAGCAGCTCGTAGCCCCCCAATACGATCCTGCGATATGAAACGCGATGAGCGTGATGTCCTCTCTACCTCCGTGCGTACGCGAGCTGCAACCCCGGCATCGTGGCGACGGGGCCGCAGACGCGAACGCCAGGCGATATGCGAAACGCACATTACCAATCCGACCGGAAAGACGAAGCCACCGAGCACTTTGAGGAGGCCCGGGTTCGCGGTGTTGATCGCGGGGGACCCGCCCTGGATGATCTCCGAGAGGAGGCCACCGAACGAGAGCATGATCCCGGCGACGAACTGGGCGCACGCGCCTGTCAGCACACGACGACCTGGATATACAAAGGAGGCTGCTCACCGCTTTGATAAAGATCTTGTCCGCGCGTGTGCGGTGCTTCGCGATCGCGAACTCGACCATCACGACGGCCACCTCCGCAGGCTTGAGCGTGCTAACTGGTTCCGTCGGCGACATGGTTGACGGGTGCGGGTGTCGACAGGAGGCGGGGGTGGGTCACAGATAGGGATGTCGCTGGTGGAGAGCACACGCTAGCCGTGAGCTTCTTCGCGTGGACTCTTATACACGCGCACGGTGGCAGTGGGTTAGACTCCACTCACGGGCTTCTATCACTAACACGAATATAGGAATAGCTCGTTGGCGCAGACCACCGCAAGCGGAAGGAGGACCTATACAACGGAACGTGAGCAGGCAGCGGGGGTTGATGGGAGATGGGGGAACGGTGAGACGAATGATCAGAATACGCACAGCGGCAGGCGCACAAATAAATTGCTCAGGGCTTTGACCTTCGCTTTACTCTGGTTCTGTCACTCCGCGCGCGATAAGCGTATCCAGCGGGCCCATGTTTGTGGCGTAGTCATTGTTTGAACGGGGTCGTTTTTTGAGGTGTAAATTTCATTCGCAGTCTGGGTTCGCGTGTCGGCGCCTTTTCGGGATCGGGGGAAGGCCCTAGGAAGAATTGCACACAACACACACGCTTCAACACTTGCCGTGTGCCTCAAGTGTGCCTTCGCGCTGTGTGGTTTCACGAGTCCGGTAGTCAAGTGCTCAACCCACTGGCCCTAAACGAGAGTTCTTGTGATCCCAACAGTTGGCTGCGGTGGAACGTGTGAGCGATTGGCCACGTAAATTTGGATGCACACACCATTTTTGGGCTCCCCGCAGCCAGATCTCCATATACATATCACGTCTCTCCATGATATGTTCAGAACGCAATGTTCCCCACACGAGATCCGGCTGAGGTCACTCCCCACGATGAAGTCGCAGCCACCAGGCACCGCCCCCAGGGTTTCCCTCGTTATTTCTGCATGGGCGACAGCGCTGTCAACGACCCGGAGGCTCGACAACAGATCTCAAAAGAGAAACATACGCTACACCAAAAGGGCCTAGCCTTCCCCGCAAACTGCGCGGCAAGACCAATCGCGCACCGCCGACCGCATGGTCCTTCTGGCGATCGCTCGTTATCGGTAAAGCTCAGACGTTTCCGTTTCCATTTGCATGTTGCCGACAAAGTCTAAATGTAGCTTGTCGCCAGGAATTGCGTGGGCATCGTATTTTGGATGCTGGTGGATGCAGGGTTGTCGTCGTCGTGTTCAGGAGCTGCATGCGCCCGCGCGCGCTCGAGCACATGACCGCCGCGGCCGGACCGCGCTGGACAATCCGCAGGCGAGTCAGTACTCTCGCTCAAACGACACGGAATATTCAAGCCATGTCCTTGGTTATGAGACACGTAGGAGTCATCTCGAACGGCCCAAGTTGCCGTACCCGTCCCTACCACCATACAATCGTTATTTCGAGGCAGTCGTAGGGACAGTCATGTCGCGCACCCACATCCTGGTACCATGGTCACACTGGTGCGCACAGTAACTTGCATGTCGACTAAAATACACAGACGCAGCACGGTCAACGTTCCTGCATTTTGCAGCCATCCTGCCCTCAGCCGCCCCAGTGAGACGATTCGAGCTCGCACGCGTGGTTCTGGACCCGAAAGTGCCGACAGAATGAAGATTGCACGACCCAGTCCGCCACCGAAACCCGAAATCGTCTCGGCGCCTCCAGTCTTTCCACCGAGTCATCCACCGAGCCATCCACCGAGCCATCCACCGAGCCACATTTGCCACAAAAGTTTGCCGCCGTTTGTCGCGGTACACAGATCACGGCGGACGCGTCAAGATCGTACGTACCGGTCAAGCGCATCGTTGTATCACTTCTTGCATGCATCACACACTCAGTGTCGTGTCCTCCTCATGCCCACGTTCACGCCTGACATATAATAGCGGGACACACTGCGACAGGAGCGAAGATTGAGGCGCAGTCCGGGGTGGCGCTGTGTCAAGGACGGACGTGTCGTGAGACTGCAGATAAGCACGGTTCATCTATCAGGTGAAGACATACGATTCCGGGGGCAGGCCCGCAGGTCAGCGTGCACGCCTCTCTTTTCCAATGCCCTCGCATGCACTGGGCTTCGCACGCGGGCCCTCGACATTATGTCCACACAATACATCCACGTCTTCGGGGCCTTGCCACGTTCTCGAGTACGCGTAGGCCGCCAAGCAGGTGTACTCCTGACCGACAATTTGACCGACGTCGAATGAAAGGAAGGTCGAAGCAAGGTTCGAGGATACGACCTCAGAGGCTGTTTCCAATGTTTTTCCCGACAACCGTGTAATTATGTAATCAATAAACCATCAAAGTCGGACGGCGATCACTTCGTTTGTTCAGCTTGACCTCCAGCGAGTATCCCAGCCAAATGGACAGCGTGTGGTTGACCGCACAGCCAACTACGACGACGAGAAGAACTAACGCTGTCATGTTCGGGCGGTGCGTCTCCCGTGCGAGGCGCTTCAGAACATGCCGTTTGCATGCGAGCATTGCGTATCTGGCCCGGCAGGAAGTAGGAGCTCAACCTGAGCAATGGACGACGGCGACTTTGATCTGACTTGACTTCAGAAAGCGACTTTGACCACACAATGTCTACTCCGTTGTCGAACTCTCGCGTTTGGTTCAGTAAGTGGGGTTCTCTTCATCGCTCAGTGCCACGCTGATCGGTTTGGCCCTAACAGTTACAGGCACTTCGCAAGGCCTCGGGCTAGCGCTGCTTACCGAGGTGCTTGCCATCGGAGAGCGGGCAGTAGCGACTCTGCGCAACCCCGACGCCCTCCTCGCGTCCGACCTCGCCAAGAGCGCACAGCCCGGCCAGCTCCTCGTCCTCCCGCTCGACGTCTCCAAGCCGGACCAGATCACCGCGGCGTTCGCGCGCACGAAGCAGGTGTTTGGCCGGCTCGACGTCGTGGTGAACAACGCGGGATACGCGCTGATGGCGGAGATCGAGGGCACGCCGGACGCGGACGCGCGCCAGGCGATGGAGGTCATGTTCTGGGGCCCAGTCAATATCACGAAGGAGGTACGTCGCGCACGCGGGGCTCGCATTCGTGTGCTGACAGGCGTTGCAGGCGATCAAGTTCTTGCGCGATATCAACCCACCCGGCCACGGTGGACGCGTGCTGAACATCAGTTCCGTCGGCGGGTATAGCGCGAACCAGGGCATCGCGTTCTATCACGCCGCCAAGTTCGGTACGCTGTTTTCCGTCCGTTCTCTACGACAGACCTCTCAACGCTAACTATCATGCGCGCCACCAGCACTCGAAGGCTTCACCGAATCTTTCACGAAGGAGATGTTGCCCGAGTGGAACATCCGCGGCGTGATCGTCGAGCCCGGTGGGTTCCGCACCGAGTGGTCCACGGGCTCGATGGTGCGCCTGCCGCCGCTCCCGCAGTACGATGCACCGCACTCGCCGATGAACATCATGAAACGTGCGCGCGAGCAGTCGCATCCCATCGGCGAGCCCGCGCGCGCGGCCAAGGCGCTCGTCGCCATCGCGGACATGGCGGCCCCGCCGCTGCGCATACAGCTCGGCACGGACGCGCTGCTGCTCGTGCGGAACAAGGCACTCAAGACTATCGCGGATGGGGAGCGCCTGCAGGAGTTCAGCAGCCAGACGGACGCGGACGACGTGGACAAGGAGAAGATCCTGCAGATGTTTGCGTTCGCTACGAAGTAGGCGGTATGGCGCTCGATTCGTCTTAGGTCGTGCCTCTACTTCGCCCTCGGACCAAACTAATACAGCGAATTTGCATAGTAATAGATACGATAAATACAGGAGAGCGAACGGGTACCTTGGCAGCACGCCAGTTAACATACCATTTACCTTCCAACGAAGGTCGCATCGAGCTGCCGCCTTGGTCTTCTGCGTGCGAGTGACCATTGAGTGCCTGAGGGGCTCCCGTGCGGCCTTCGACCTGACCCTGCGTGCGGGACTCGATTTGTGGACCACACACATCTCGGACTGAGGCCGGAGAGTCTGCGCGACACCATTTGGCCGAAGACGGACGTCCAGCGGCACCGGCAACTGTGAGCGTCGGGCAGGGTAGTGATTAGTTCGTACGCGACTTGAGGTATGAACATCCTCCCGTAATACGCGGCTGCCGCCCGTCGTGTGGGGCCCTGGGTGTACCACGGTAGCACATCTTACGTACGTTTTGCCCGCGAACGAAGATTGTACCGAGCCGCCGCCTTCGCCTTCTGCGTACGAGTGACCATCGCGTGCCTGAGAGGCCCCTGTGCAACCTTCGGCCCTCTCATCTCTCACGGAAAAAGGGTCATTTTCAATTTTGTAGACACCATCGCAGAGCGGCCTCAGTGCTGGGGCAGACGAAGAGTCTGAAGTCTGAAGTCGGAATCTGTTTGGAGAAACATTTGAAGAATATATAGCTTCACTCAAACGCAAATCATACAACATTCTTAGCATGCGGATTTGCGAGGAGTTCTGACGCAACATGTGAGGAATCCAAGCAGTATTTGAAACACCTTCCGCGGTTGGATAAACGTCAAGAACTATCGGTAGCCGTGTTCGTAACCACTCGAATACCGCGTCAACGCGTGCTGCGCTATCTATAAATGTCAACAATGCGGCCTGCTTCGTACGAGGGGTCAAAACAAGGAAGGCTCGTCTACTCGATCGGGCAAGAGGCCGCCGTGAAAACCCACTCCTGGGTGTAATTGACAGCCGGATAGTACAGCAGTTCAACCTGGAGCAGAATATTAAGGGCGCGACCAGCACATCTACCAACGGCAGACTTACAGTGTGGTTAGCAGCGGCTTCCGGATCGCTGGGCAGCGACCAGAACACGGGATTGCCGGACTCGAGCCTGATACTGTGGTCGATGATATTGGTTGAGCTGAGACACACCCACCAGCACAATCTCAGCTTACTTGTAAGTACCGCCAACATTGGAGGACGGCGTGATGAACCAAGACGTTGGAGCAGCGCCGCTCAAGGCGGCGACACTCGACTGGTCCACTTCAAAGCTGGGCACGGCGCCGATGCCTACGGCCAGTCGAAACGAAGAGGTGCTACCTCCTGGAGTCAAAGAAGCGAACCACCTAGTATCGTACTACGTCCGAACATGCCAATCAGCGCGAAGAACATATTGGAAGGACGACAGCACTCACCACAGAACCTCCGCCCGGGTAGCCCACAACGGGTGGCGGATCAAGCTGCTCAGGGCTCAATCCCGCAACAAAACCGGGAGGTAGACGAGCCGGTGCGATGTTGTAGCACCCGGAACTAAGCTGGGAGAGTGCCGGGAGCGCAGTGAAAGAAACAACGGCTGCCACGGCTGTGAGGAGACTTTTGGAGAACATTGTGTGCGCTGCGGTTGCACGGTGAAGCTACGCTTGTGGGTGACGAGGAGCACTGAAGGGTACATTGAGATGCGCTCAATCTTTTATAGTCTTGTGAGCGTTTAGTCCAGCAATATCGGACCCCGTGATAGTACTCCAGCGGCGAGAAACGTACTTGCAAGACACGCACGAATATATGCATCGAGTAATTGCTACTCTTGGAGAGACAAGCCTTTCCTTGCTTCGTGAACACGGTCAAGGTGGGGTTGGCCCCAGTGCCCTCGGACTACACAGCATAGTCGTTCGTAAAGCCGATGATTCTATGATGTGGGGGCCCTCGAAGTTCGAGCTTCCAATTCGGTGACGGCATTTTATTAACGGTAGCGAGAACTGTCCCGTCCGAGAAGCGGCACCTTCAGAAAGCGTATTCCGGGCGATCCTGGAGCACCCTGTGACAGTCAATGCTCCGGCTATGTCAATAATGACCACAAGTAGTCCAGATAAAGAATATAGAAAACAGTACCATTCGCAGTGAAACTTGAAGCTATTGGTCGGCCCTTCGTCGTGCAATGTTCATTTACGTTCGCGCTGCCGCAGCTTTGCCTCAGCGTCGTGAAAAGACAACCGGAACGTTTCGTATATCTCGAAATCAATCCACGTTTGTCGCATCGGTGCCATACGAAGTTCTTTGGCAGGCCCATACCGAAGATGAATCCGGGAAATGTCAAGCGTGCCACTCTGAAACATTGTTTACTCTGGACGTTGATGAGAAGGGCATCTAGGGACAGTAAGTAGCATTTTGAGTGCTCGAATCAGACGAAATGAACGTACTATGTCACTTGTTCGTGCGGACCCGGTGGCCATCACGAGCTCCGTCTACATGTCCGCCGCTGGGTGGTGAGACCGCTTCTTCCTGGTTACCTGCAACACCTGGTATAGGATTCGTCAGCCTACTTACATGTTTGTCTGGCATCCCGCCGTAAGTTTGCGGCCGACCGCGCAAGGCATCATCAGGACACATTAGCATCCTTCTCACGCGTGCTTGACGCGGAACCAATGTTGGACTTGTCGCGTCTTTATAGATCTCAGGCTTCGTCGGCATCTGTGTGTCTCATACTTCGTTGAGTTAGTAGTTGGCCTCGTCGGCCGCTGTGTATCGACACGGTCAAACTGCCTTTCTGGTTTCGTCTTGCGCGATAACGCGGCCTTCGGACGGAGGCGGTGTTCCACGGCGACCCTCTGGTCATCACATTGCATTCCTCTACGTGACACAAAGGTTCGGAACCAAAATCACGGATACTGGGCTATAGCGTATCCTGGAAGAAAATTAGTCTCATCGTAGATGCCTTTCCCCGATTCCCGCAGCGGCGCAGTGTTCGTAAACCTGATAGGCTCCTTCTAGCATCTTGTCGCAATTGCCCGACCGACCGCGCACTTCCGGTGCTGTGACTGAGATGGTTGTGTTCTGCGCGACTCCCGCGAGCCATGCGATGCGACATGTCGGCGGGCTCAACCATGCGAAGGGCGGCTGGAGATTTTGCTGGCGGTCGGCCACCTCGTCACGGCATGAGGAGATAGAGTGCTGGTTACTGGTCAACGAGCCGGAGAAGCGATGTTCACCAGTGACTACACATGGATTAATCGAGGCCGAAGATTGTAGCGCATCTGTAGAGATTCAGTCGGTTTCTGTGTGAGGCCTGTCGTAAACTTCCGGCGTTTTGTTGCGGTCTTCGTGATGGCTGCTGTATCTATAGCCGAGATCTTCCTCTTTTTGATAGGCTTCGTACTCTTGAGATCAATCTTGGGAGTCTCTGCCACGGCGGGATGAGTACAGTGCAAGCCCGATCGGACTACAGGTCTTTCTACGCTGTCGGTAAAACGACGAAGGCGGGTGTCGCGCAGTGCAGGAATGGTCGAGATGAAGGTGAACATCTTCGCAAAGGACTCGTGAAGGGTGTTAGCAGCCGTGTAGTCAATCATCGAGGGATTCTTCTCCGCCTCGCGATAGGTCTCGACTAGTCGAAGGCGTAGATCTTCTAGTAGCTGACCGGGAAGTTGCATAGCTGGATGAAGTGTATATAGCCACTGGGAGAAGACGGAGCCGGCGATGGTCATCTTTCTCTCCTCCATTGCGCCCTCGAACAAACTTGTAGCAAATTGACGTTGCATTGCAAGAGCGTCTGCATCCTGATCTCCAATGGTCTGATCGTCGACTTGTCGTTTGAACACGAAATACGCTGCAATCCACCATAACGATTCCATGTCGTGCAGCGGGTTAAACCGGAACTTGCGTAACTCCTTTGGCACGGTGTTATCAGGGACGCTACGGAGGTATCGCTCTGCGAGCGCAAGCACTTTGTCGATGTCTTCTCGAACACCTCTAGCAGCACGGGCCATTGTACCAGGACTGGGTCTTTCGTGCGCCGGTATAGTCGGAACAATGCGCTTCGGGAGAAACCAGAAGCCTTGCTTGTGGATCTCGATAGCCATGAAGGCAGCGGTTCCCTGTCCATATGATGAGTGATGAGAGACGCTACACAGAGGGCACGAAAGACTTACGAGATAAGTCTCCTCTTCCTTATCGTTCATCTTCGCATACTCCAAGTCCGCCAACCGGCCATTGCCGTTTTCATCCAGAAGAATGTTCGCGACACTCAAGTCTCTATGGACCCAGCCACATCCGTGCATGAATTGGAGCGCTGACGGATGATACATGTCAGTAATGGCTTCCAGTTTGACCGCCACGAGGCTTACCGTGCGCGACGTTCGTGAGCGCACGAAAGATCGTCGCAACAGATTCCTCCTCGGAAATCGGTGAACAGACCTCGATGAAGACGATTCGGTAATGTACTAAGCGGTGCGATAGCGGCGTTTGGGACTTGTCGTCGAACAGGACATGAGTTCTCTGTCGAGGAGCCCGAAGGGAGACGATTGTACCGTCTTTCGAAGCGAAAAGACGCGTGCAATCGAGGACGGCCCGCTCATTGTCGAGATATGCATCACCGTGGCATGCCAGGGTAAGAAACAGACCATTGACATCGCTGCCCAGATGGTCCTCGCAGTCGGCGCCGCGCACTTTCTCGGTGGTCGCGCCCTCCGCAGGACGCGTGATGTCGACCCACACGTCCTTCAGCACCGCCGGTTTACCACACTCTTTCCCATCGATGACCTCAACAACCTTCCACACGCGCGTGCCTTTGCTATAAAGCTCCTGCGTCCCATCCGAGAGTAGCTCGAGCGTACGGTATGTCCGTGTACCGCTACCGCTGCAATGCACGGTGATGTCGTATCGAAGGCCATCTTCGAGGGCTCTGATGTTGGGGTCCAACCCGATCTGGGACGGTTTTGCGTACGACACGGCGAGGAGAAAATGAACGAAAGTCGTCTTGTCCTAAGTACGCGTGCCAGATGCCGTCAGGACAAGCATACCACATGGCGATTTCCCCACTTACTTGAATGAAGTTGAAGGCCTCGGAGACCATGAGCTGCGCCCGGTCGCAATACCACATCCTCATGTCCGTGTTTTCGATGGTGAAGTTCAGGGAGAAGCGTCTGCATGGATCAAGGCGCATGCAGTTCGCCAAGCTTTCTGTCATCTTGCGGACATTCTAGGGGTCCCTCAGTTCAACGCAGAAGATATGAAGTACCGACACTCACGTCTACTACATCCGATTCTGTATCAGTCTTCTTACACTGCCCCACCACGCCTATGCCTCTATAAGCACCGTCTCCTTCGACACGCGAGTACATATTCGGGAGGTTCACCCTATCTTCAACAGTCCAATCTCTCACCCAGCTCTGCTCGCTGGAATCATAGGTAAGGAGCCGAAGGAGCCCGAGGTTTGTTGCGTTGGACATGATTGAAATGGCGTCGTCTATTCTGCTCATAAAATTGAATGTCTCCTTCACTGGGCGCGTCGAGTGGGCGGGATCACGGGCACATCCCCACCAGCGGTCCATCTGTGTAATAAGGGGGGAGCCTTTGTAGTTTGTCTTCCGGAGGCTTTCGACTGCTTTCGCAGCATCGAAGCCAGGTTGTAATGGCGGGAGGATATGGCGTAGAAAGAAAGGGACTGGGACCTGAGGTGCAGATCCATACGGCGTCATAACGGCGGGAGATGGTCGTGGTAGAGGTGTGATTGAAGGCATATCGCTTTCTAGAGAGCTTGCAGGTGAAGAGATGACGGCGACGAAAGACGAAGTCGCGCCTGGTCGCGCTCGCGGTGGACGCTGTGGTCGCGTCGAGCGTTGAGCGCTAGTTGAGCGCTGAGCGAGTCGTGGCCGCGCTGCGACTCCGTGCGGGCCACAAGTTATACCCAAATCACTGCACCGTGACAGACGTGCAGACAGATGTCGCTTGTTTTCTCTTCTCCCACAGAGTTTTCAGTCGCTAGATCACCCTGAGTATAACTCGGCCAGGAACCAAACACTCGTCGGGGAGAGGCACACTAAGTAGTAATTTCCGCAATGTGTCAACGCACATGAAATGTATTGAACGGAACACGAGGGCAGAGGCCCGAACTAGCGTAGGACCTCAACTACGTTACACTTGGAACCTGTCGCGCCGTCGCGGTCCCTGGCTTTGTCCGCATCTGCATGGCTCAAAGCGATTGAGATCACCTCGTCGGTTACTTGGTTGACACAGACGAAATGCCAGCTTGTTTCGCCTTGTGCGTTGACGCGGCTCACGGACGAAAATTTTCTTCTAGCGCAACTCCGTGGCCGCACACATGCCTACATGTGGCGCAAAGAAAGGATACCGCGCCGTAGAGAAGAGTCCGATCGAAGGACGGTTCCCCGTGGTAACCAGCAGCATCCTCGCAGTGGGACTGTCGGTCTACAAGCCCTTCTGGCATTTCGTCGACATTGCGCGATCGACTGGGCTTTCGATGCTGTGGCTAGAATGATAACACCGTGCAATTCCGCCACCAGCCAGACGACGTGACGTGGGTGTAACATCGGAAATGTGTGGGGTCAGACGGCATTCTGTCGGCGACCGTCCACCTTGGTATCAGAAGAGGTGCCACTGGTCGGCTAGCTGGTGTGGAAACGTTGGGCAATTCTCTTCATTACGCATGGACCAGCCGGGGACGAAGGTTATGACGCGTCTGCGGAGGCTCCGCCGGCCTCCGTTTTTGAACCGTCTTGAACTTCCTACGTTTCGTTGCAGCTGCCGGTTCTACTGCTGTATCCACGGCGTCGATATCCCTCTTGTTATGGGGCTTCGTAGCTTCGAGATTGACCTTGGGAATATCCGCCACGGCGGGACAAATATAGTGCAAATCCGGTCGAGCCGCGGGTCTCACATCGTCGGTAAACCGATAGAGGCGAGTGTCGCGCAGTGCATGGATGCTCGAAATAAAGGTGAAAGCCTTTACGAAGGACTCGTGGAGGGTATTTGCTGCCGTATAATCCAACGATGAAGCGTTCTTCTCCACCTCGTTGTAGGCAGCGACCAGTCGGAGGCGTAGGTCGTCCAGGATCTGCCCAGGAACCCGCATGGCCGTATGGAGGGCCTGCAACCGGCGAGTGAAGATAGAGCCCGCAATGGTCATATTTCTGGCATCCATCGAGCCCTCAAACAAACTTGCAGCGTAGCGACGTTGCACCATGAGTGCGTCTGATTTCTGCTGGCCCGGTGTCTTCCCGTCGACTTGCCGTTTGACCACGAAGTACACGGCAATCCACCACAATGATTCCAAATCGTGTAGAGGGTTATATCGGAAGCGGGGCGACGGCTCTGGAGTGGCGTCATCAAGGGCGTCGAGGCAGTGTAGCTCAGCAAATGCTGACACCTTGTCCATGTCTTCTGCGATACCCAGGGCGGCACGGGCCATCGTACCAGGGCTGAGCAATTCGCGCACCGCGAAATCAGGGACGACACGTTCAGGTAGGAACCAGAATCCTTGCTGGTGAACCTCGATAGACATGAAAGCAGCAGTTCCCTTGAAAAGCGATGAGTAGCTGATGGACCGTGCACAGAAGGCCAACTTACAAGGTAAGTTTCGGCTTCGTCATCCTTCATTTTCGCGTATTCCAGATCAACCAAACGACCGACGCCGTCCTTGTCAAGCAAAACATTCGCGACACTCAAGTCCCTATGAACCCAGCCGCGTCGGTGCATGAATTGGAGCGCTGTGTGGGGGAAGCCATGTCAGCGTTGACTTGGAGACTGCAGAACGAGCCTACCATAGGCAATATCTGTCAAAGCACGAAAAATTGCCGATAGAGACTCCTCTTCTGCGATGGGTGAACAAACCTCGTTGAAAACTATCCGGTAATGCACAAGGCGAGATGACAGCGCTGTCTTGTATGCGTCCGACGGCGGCAGAGTTCTGTTTTGCGGCGGCCGAGTGGATACGAAGGCGCCGTCTTTCGAAGTGAACAAGGGGGTACAGTCGAGGATGGTGCGCTCGCCGTCGAGATACACGTCACCATGACATGCCACGGTAGGAAACAAGCGATTGACATCGCCGTCCATGTCACTCGAGCAGTGTGTATCGCGCACTTTCTGAGTGGTGTCGCCTTCCTGAGGGCGTGTGATGTCGACCCATACATCCTTCAAAACCACAGGCTTCCCGCACTCTTCCCCGTCAACCACTTCAACAGCTTTCCACACCCGAGTGCCTTTGCTGAACAATTCCCTCGTTCCGTCGGAGAGGAGCTCTGTAGTACGGTATATCCGGGACCCACCATCGCTACAGCGCACCGTGATGTCGAACTGTACGCCGTCCTCAAGCGACTTGATCGTCGAATCCCATCCAACCTGAGACGGCTCTGCGAAGGAAATGGCCAGTAGGAAATGAACGAAGGTGATCTTGTCCTGGTACGCAAATTTGGCCTTAGTATGTACGTCTTACATCCCTAGATCAACACTCACTTTGCCGAAGTCGAACGACTCGGATACCATAAGCTGCGCGCGATCGCAATACCAGAGTTTCATATCGGTATTCTCGATGGTGAAGCCCAACGCAAAGCGCCGGCGAGCATCGAGACGCATGCAGTTCGCCAAGCTTTCTGTCATCTTGCGGACATTCTAGGGGTCCCTAAGTTCAAGGCAAAGAAAATGAAGTACCGACACTCACGTCTGCTACATCCGCTTCTGTATCGGTCTTCTTGCACTTCCCCACGACGCCTATGCCTCTATAAGCACCGTCTCCTTCGACGCGCGAGTAAGTATTCGGGAGGTTCTTCCTATCTTCAACAGCGCAATCTATCACCCAGCTCTGGTCGCTAATATGATACGTAAGGAGACGAGGGAGGCCGAGGTTCGCTGCGTTGGACATGGATGGAATGGCGTCGTCTATTCTGCTCACAAAATTGAATGTCTCTTTCACCGTGCGCGTCGAGTTGGCGGGGTCACTGGCACATCCCCACCAGCGGTCCATCTTCGTGATCAGGGGCGAGCCTTTGTAGTTTGTCTTTCGGAGGCTTTCGACTGCTTTCGCAGCATCGAGACCAGGTTGTAATGGTGGGAGGATATTGCGCAGAAAGAAAGGGATTGGGACCTGAGGTACGGATCCATACGGCGTCATAACGGCGGGAGATAGCTGTGGTCGAGGTATGGTTGAAAGCATAACGCTTTCTCTAGAGAGCTTGCAGGTGAAGAGATGACGGCGAGGAAAGACGAAGTCGCGCCTGGTCGCGATCGCGGTGTCGTGATGTGCAGGTTATTAGCGCCCAGGCCCAACTCATGCACGCTCACAACTATCTGAACCAGACTGAGCTGTATCATGCGCCTGTGGCTTGGTTTAATTGCCTGCAGGCAAGACTTCGACATATTTCAAGCTCCTCGCCGTAGCGTGACTCAAACCCGTCCTCCAGAGCGTCTGCATGCCGTATGCCAAACGACCATAGCGTACCATCTACCTCACATACCAGGCACTCACGATTTTCTAGCGTATTCCTCAAAGACCACACACACTCAGGCGAGAATATACAAACATCAATGTTTGACAGAACAACAAGGATTGCGTCACAAAACTGATACTGATACGTCAGAGTTCTACCTGTGCGACACGCAAATCGCGGCGCGTCTGTACGTCCGCGCAAATTGGGGCCCCTGATGCTCGCGTCCCACCAGACCACTACGTCTTGCGGAGGCTCGTCTTCTACCACCTTGATTTGACGCGAGACAGGACAGTGAGCTTCGTACCGTGGCCTCGTGAGCGCGTTGCATTGGGGTTTGTGGTACAACTGGAACATGAACGCCTGGGATATAGCGCGTGTGGTCTTCATCTTTCACCGGCCCTACTGGAGGCATACCCAACGCGGCGCCTCTGCCTCGCCGCGACCGTGAGGAGGATGCCACATCGTGTTTGCCTGCAAGCTGACACGGCGAGGCCCGCGTTCGCCTCCTGGAGAAGCTGGCCGTCGTGGAGAAAAATCTGGTCGTCCGTCTCCTAGCGGCTAGCGGGACACGAGTGTGCAAGACTGGCTCGCACGCTGAGGCTGGGAGGGAGCGCGTCCTCTCTCTCACGTACAAGGCAGACGAGAGCGGAGGTTGTAACGTGCCTGCGCGGTCTTCTTCGGCTCTCGTTCCCGGATGTGCGTGAGTTTTCTGCGTTTCGTGGGAGCCATGCCGTCGGTTGTTGTATCTACAGCGCGAATATTCCTCTTGTTTTTGGAACTGGCCGTTATGGGATGAATCGAGGCCACGACAGGACGATCATAGTGCAGGCCAGATCGGAGGTTGTCGACGTCGCCGTTGAAATGATGAAGCTTGGTGTCGCGGAGCGCCGGAAGTTGTGAGATGGTGGCGAACGCCTTCGCAAAGGGCTCATAGAGGGTATTGGCTGCTGTGTAGTCAATCTCTGATGGGTTCTTCTCCGCTTCTCGGTAAGCCTCTACAAGTCGAAGTCGCAAATCATCCAGGAGCACGGCGGCCGCTTGCATGGCTGGATGCAGCGAGATTATTCGTTCGGTGAAGATGGTGCCGGTGATGGTCGTTGCTCGGAGACTCCCCGCACCATCAAATATGCCTGAAGCATAGTATCGCTGAGCCTCGAAGGCATCCGAGCCCTGTTCCCCCGAGGTATCATCGTCTACCTGTCGTTTGATTACGAAGTGCGCTGCGATCCACCACAGCGATTCCATGTCGTGCAGGGGATTGAAGCGGAACTTGTGTGATACGCTCTCGACGGGGTTGGAGAGAATCTCGTGGCGAAGCCAAGCTGCATCTGCCAGCATTTTGCCCGCCTCCTCCTTGGCACCCAAGGCTGCTCGGCTCATCATCTCAGGGCTGAGCTTCCGGAGCATGGCAAAAAAAGCAGGTGTACGTGCGGGAAGAAACCAAAATCCCTGCTGACGAACCTCGATAGACATAAATGGAGGTGTCCCCTTAAAATGCGGTGAGCAGTGTACCTATGCTGAGAAAAGGACAAGGCTCACCAAATAAGTCTCGTCTTCTTTATCCTTCATCTTTGCATATTCGAGGTCTACCAATCGTCCCCTGCCGTTTCGATCGAGGAGGATATTTGCGACACTCAAGTCTCTATGGACCCAGCCGCACCTGTGCATGAATTGCAGCGCTGTTGAGTGGCATATATCAGTACTGAAGTCCGGGAAAATTGTACACAACAGGCTTACTATGGGTTACATCGACGAGCGTAGCGAATATTGTCACGGCTGAAGTCTCTTTGGAGAAAGGCGAACAGATCTCGTTGAAGACGACCCGGTAGTGTACGAAGCAGCTCGACAACGGTGTCTGAGGTTCTTCTGATACAATCTGTGGTCTCCGACGCGAGACTGGGGCGGAGACGAGCGTGCCGTCCCTCGAAGAGAAAAAAGGCGTGCGATCGAGAATAGTCCGTTCGTCGTCCAGATACACGTCTCCGTGACATGCAACGGTGAGAAACGAGCCGTGAATGTCGCTATGCAGGTCGTCTGGACGTTCTGCGCCTCGCACTTTCTCGGTGGTTTCACCCTCCTGGGGGCGGCTCATGTCGACCCAAGCATCCTTCAAGACCAAGGGCTCGCCATACTCCTCTCCATCAATGACTTCCACAACCTTCCACACTCGTGTGCCTTTGCTACGGAGCTCTCGCGTCCCATCCGAGAGTAGTTCGATGGTCCGGAAGACGCGGGACTCTCGGTCCTTGCAGCGTACCGTGATATCATGACGGTCTCCCTGAGATCTGATTGTTGGATCCCAGCCAACTTGAGACAGCTCCGCGTACGAGATCGCGAGAAGGAAGTGAATGAAGGTTGTATGATCCTACAAATGGCATTTGAACGTCAGTTCACATTTTACACTTCTCGAGAGGACTCACTTCAATGAAGTTGAAACACTGGGAGACGATGAGCTCTCTGCGGTCACAATACCAGAGCCTCATAGAGGTATTCTCAATGGTAAAGCCCAATACGAAACGTCGGCGCACATCGAGCCGCATACAATTTGCCATGCTTGTAGTTATTTTGCTGATATTCTAATGTCCCGTCAGCTTGACACGGGCGTAATAGTATTGCTGATACTCACATCTGTTACATCTACTTTTGTATCATCCTTCTTGTACTCTCCCACAACACCAAAGCTGTCCCAGTAGTCGTCCCCTTCGCGATCCACGCAGAAGTACGCGTCTGGGAGACTCGCTCCGTCTCTATACCCGTAGTGAGGTACGCAGCTCTTGTTGGCGCGGTATGTGAGGGAACGGGTGAGTGACAGAGCTTCTGTGTTGCACTCGTTGGCAACCGCGTTGTCGATCCTGCTGAGGAAGTTGAATGTCTCTTCCAGCGTGCGCGTCGAGTCGCATGGATCACGGGGACATCCCCACCATCGATTCATCTTTGTAATTGGATGTGCGCCTTTGTATATTGTTGTTCTGAGAGACTCGACCATTCTTGCAGCATCAAGACCAGGTCGTAATGGCGGGAGGAGATGGTGTAAGAAAAACGAGGCTGGAATCTGGGAAGCGGCGCCCAACGGCGTCATAAGAGTGGCAGATAACGATACTGAGATAGACATGATGATCTGCAGAAATCTGAACGAAGAGAGATGTGATGAAGGAAAATCGACAGCAAGCGTTGAACGCACTGGCAGTGCGCACTGCACAGTGCACACGCGCACTCGGCGGGCGGGAGAACGCACACGTGATCCGTATCATCAAGCGCTCATCGCGGACGCGCGCTCGAGGCTCAAACTCACTCGGAAATGCGGACGCGTTCCAAATGAGTCTTCGTCGCGATGTGTGCGTACCACGCGTCACGGACAGACGAGGCTTCGTAGGACCCCCGAATATCCCACCTATAGGTTGTTCCATTTTCGCCCAAAATCCGAGGTCGCTCGTCCGACCGTATTTTCGCCCAAATGTCCGATCTAGAAAG
>ALYI01004122.1:0-11242 GCA_001969225.1 Ceriporiopsis andreanae CBS 279.92 | reverse complement strand
CTCAGCCGTTGCGCACGCAGACTTGGTGTGCACCCTAAAGCGTGATGCGTGGGGGTACCACAATGCGATCGATCTTGAAGTTCGAAGGGCGTGACGCAGGAGCTGTGAAGCACAAGCGCATACGAATGTTGAGCCACGCCCGAGTGACCAGTGCACGAAAGACTCACCAGGTCGCGATATCGGTGGTCGAAGGGTTGAGCGAGAACGGTCGGCCGCTTCCTCTGCCACCGTAGGATGTGGTCTGAAGTGCTCGAGGTACGGCTCGTCGCGCGGGACGCCGAAGCGGACAAACCGAGAGTCCCGCAGAATCGTCCGTGCTTGTATAACACGCCTGGATGGTCGGTCAGCAGAGAACAAGCTATCAGAGTACAATGCACGCACCGACCAGGTCCGAGACGCGTGTCCACCTCGAGTACCTCGCACTTCCAGGGTCACTAGCACCGCACTCCGTAAGACGCGCCCGCATCGCGATAAATACCCCCTTCGTCAGATCCCTCTGTCAGAAGTCGTGCCGGTGACCGAAGTTGGCCGTCTGCAGCTAGAGCAGAGGCAAAGAGAGGAAGGACGTGGGCTGTGCGCAGAATCTGTCGCTATCGGAGACTCGTGAGCTTAGGAAAAGAGGCGGGGATAATTATGCACGCACCAAGACGCCTTTCCATCCCAATAAACACCCGTCTACCCCGCTGCGTTATGAGGGCGATATATGTGCTCGCAGGTCCGCCCCATCACGGTATGTTGTACGCCAGGATGTGAGAGATGGTCGTGGTCGTGGTGAGAGTGAGGTGCGCGTCGGCGTCTCGATATGGACCCTAGGTTAGGGTTCTTATTTTATCTGCGCCCCTCGAGTTCGGCTCGGCGGCTGCGACCTCTTTTCAGACCTCAACGTTCAACGTTCAACGCCTACCGCCATCGCGCGTTGAATCACCTAACGCACCCAGAACAACGTCGACGTCGCATCTGCTGTACAGCAAGAGGTCAATGAGGAGGCACAGGCAGTGCCAATTGGCGAGGCAATGAGCGACGCGGGCGGGCTCGAGAGGCAAGCTGATGGCTATTGTGGTGCGCCCATCGAGTCGATTGCGACCCCTGCTGCGTCGCTGATGCGTGGTCACGCTTACGTCGTAGCAGGCTGCTCGTGGCGCGCCGTGGCTGCACTGGTCGACGCGTACCTGCACGTCGACAGGAGCGTACTCCTCAATCTATATGGGCCCCTACCCCGCAGCCTGCGCTCCATGCGCTCGATACCCGCGACCCTTTTGCGGTCCGGGTCCTCGCTCTGGCCGCATATCAGCACCCTGGAGCTCGGTAATCTCGCGTTCAGGCCCTTCGCCGATCTCGTCCATGTCTTGCGCGACCTCCCAAATTTGATCACCTTCCAGGGTAACAGGCTGCTATGGGGACCGCCGCCCGCACAACCACCCACACCGCGTGCGCGACGCTCGCGTATCGGCACAGTCGAGCTCACGGCGTGCAGCCACGACTGGCTCGCGCTCTGGCTCGCATGCATGGACGCACCGAAAAAGGCGGCAGGTGAATAGCCGGGAGACGCGGTGAAGCGACACATAGCCGCACTAGCAAGCGTACTGTCTACCCCTGCCTAGGGCGAGTACGACGGAGTGTCGCGTTCAGCGTCGGAATACGCCCGAAGGACGTAAGTCTTTCATTTAGCGCCTTACCGACATCATGCTTAACACTCGAAATAATTTCGCAAATAGTCCGCCCTGAGTTTCTTTGGATACATAAACTTGAGGACGGCCGCCGCCTTCTGTCCGTCGAAACTAGCCAAACTTAGGCTTGCACAGGCACCTGAGGAGCTCGCGGCGACGGACGACAAAGAGGGCCGTACAGATCAACTCATAATCTCGGTTTAAACGTGCGTCGGCACAGCATACAACTGGCAAAACGTCGACTGCACGCGCTCGGATGCGGCAGCCTGTGCCCTCCCAGGTCTTCAAATGGTTACGCTGAAGTTCGCGAAGCCTCGCCCGGCGGAGGACGAGGCCGCTGTCGAAGCTCTCACACTGGCAGTCAGTGATTTAAGGCTCGAAGGAAAGGAAGGAAAGATGGTACGGCTCCACGGGAAGGGAAATCTCGAGGCGTTGGTCGTCCACGAGGCGATGAGAGGCGGGCGACCGTATTTCAGGAGGCGGATAGTATGACCGTTGGCGCTCGCAACGGGTGCAGGTGGCGCAGGCCAGGAAGGCGCGAAGTCTTCTGATAGATATTGTAAGAAAACATGCCTGTCGTCCTCAGTCTTTAATCGATTCGACGTCGGGATCGCTCGCAGAGCCCTTGCTATCGCGTGAGGCACCGATGCGCCGCGCGTCGTGAGTCTGTCATGTCTACTCTCACTTTGCTTCACACACTGATATGTCCTTATGCTGCTCAGATCCTCCCCATATGCCGCCATCTCGTTCGCCATTTATGTCATGTTTAATGATCTTCGCGATGCAGCGTGCGAAGCTCCCGCTGATAAAGTTGGACGACTTGTTCAGTGGGAAAGCTCGAGAGAAGTCAGGAGGACTAAACATCCCGACCTGCCACCGCCCGGAACACCATTCCTAGGCCAGTACATGCTCGACATGCAGCATGAGTACGGCGCCGGGATGCTACCGACACACATTCTCAAGCCCCTCTCCCGCTCTCGCTCCCACGGCCGCACGCTCGCATTGTCTCGTCGGCCGCCTCCTCAGTTCCATTCGAGCGACGCTCCACGCTTCCATGCTTGCATCGTAACTTTGATTTCACCGGAAGGCGGTCTCACCATGAGAATCTATACCCCGACATGCGTACATAAAAGGCCCGCGGCGCGGTACAACAACCATACTCCGTAGCTCCGCTAGCCTCTGCCATAGTGAAGGTCAGTGCCGCATATTTTCGTCTCATTGCGCCACCGTGCTCACGCCTGCGGTCGACTTAGGATGGGGTTCGCGTTCGGAAACACTATCACTGGTGGTATACAGGATATCTCGGCCCTTCTTCCACTGCTGGGCACTGAGCAGTGCGAGGAACATGTGGGCTCGGCCCTCGTCGGCGGGTACCTTTACGCATCTGCCGCCTCCCTGTCCATCTTCGGCGCCCTGGGCATCGTGCGCGCGGGCGCAAACGCACTTATAGCCAGTGCCGTAGTCCCCACCGGCCGCAAGAAGGTTATGGGCGCCGAGATACTCGCGAATGCTGGCTTCGAACCGTCGGGGAAGGCGCTGTCTCAGATCATGTGGGACGACGGCTGCTACGTCGCGGAGACGCAGCTCGGTGCGATGCTCGAGCAGCTGCACATCACCAACGTCAAGAAGCTGACCGCGAAGGCGCGCACCGCGACCTGGAATTTGTTGATGTTACTGGCGTCGCTCATCACGCTCGTTGTGAGCATCTCGCCGTACATCTACATGATCAAGAACAATCACGACGACCCCATTGAGCTGCGGTGGCTCTTTCCTCTCGCACGATCCATCGGCGGCATTCTCACCAGCAACCTCACCCAAATTGTCATTCAGGCACGACTTCTAGAGATCGTCCGGCATCGACTCGTCTTTCTGACGCTGGACGAATTCGTGCGTGGCGAGAACTTGACGGAGATCAGTGGGTTTGAATGGTGGGACACGAGACGTTCCTCCGAGGTGGCTCTATATCAACTCCAACAGTATCTCGCGCAGGCGGATAACGAGAAGGCCTCGAAGACGTCTTCGTTGCAAAATAAACTCGAGGACGCGATGAAAAACCACCTTCCCCGCGCTGCACAACAGCTCCATCACACGGAATTGCACATCGCGCAGGCCGCTATCGCTTGCGGTCTGGTGCTCACGCTTGCCGGCTACATCGGCTGTTTTAGCCTGGTGCAGAGCAGCACGGCGTCCGGGCCGCTGATCTGGCTTATCCTCGAGGTCGTGCTCTCCATGCTGCGCATGGGCCTTTGGGGTTGGAATCCGCCCTGGGACGAGGCCTCAACTCATCTCGTGTTTGACCTCGTCGTCGCACGTCACAGCCCACTCTCGACGTGCAACAAGTTCAGCGAAGAGCTGGACGAAGAGCATGTCGTCCCTTTGACGCGGGCACCCCAATTCCTCGGCGAGATTACGTCTTTCGTCGGCCTGCTGGAGCCCTTCTACGGCGCGGTGGACGGAATCGCAATATACTACACCCTGACGCGGTGCAGGAGCGACATGTCGCGCGTGCTATATACTACCATCTTTGACTATAAGGAGAACATCTCGCGGACGCTCATTCGCCGGCCGGGGCCCAAGCAGTCGGTCTTGGCCTGTCATACGGCGCGGCTGGACGTCGAGGACGGTGACGAGGACGACGCGGGCGTTGTGTGGGTGACGATGGGCCAGGAGACATCAACTACCACCAGCCACATGACCAGCGACAGCGCCTTCATGCGGAATCTCACAGCGCACTGTAACTCTATCGTCAACAAGCTCGAGAAAGCATCTAGCGGGCATTCCTCTAATCGCGCGCGCTCGGTGCCGATCAAGGTGACATGGGCCTTCAAACAGCTTGAAGAATCGAAGTCGGAAGATAATCACACTGGCACCAGTAGCGTGCCCCGAGATGGCAAGATGTATCTCGAAGTAGGAGAACTCGAACGATGTAGGCGAGGCTTTTGGGTTGAACGGAGCGGGTGGGTCGATGAAGTGATCTCTTTGATTCAAGCGGAAACTCTGGATGACCTGCCGCAAGTGCTGACCGTAAGTCGCAGTGTTTGAATTGATTCCTTCTATGCACCATGCTCACCACTCTTTCGCGGAAATAGGATGCAAGAGAACGTTGGAATCGGAGTGGTCCCGGTCATATCAGCTTATGGCACGAGGCGGCAGTCGCCGACTATCTCATGTTGCACGAATGGGAACAGATGGAATGGATGCTCCTCGACGAGACCTGGCGGCTCGAGGAACTCCTGCATCGATTCAGCGTGAATATGCTCGCGGAAATTCAAAACCACCGACACGACGACCGGGACGGCAACGAAGAACGCGACGCCCTGATGGACAGGGTGGCCGCCGAGTGCAAGGCGAATCTCAAGCGCAGGATCACTGGGGAAGCTAAGCGCGTCGAGGAGCGATTCACAAAGCTCAGAGATGAGACCCGAAGCCGAATCAGGATGCGGCGGTACAATACCGAAGTTGCAACGCTTCTGCAAAAATATTTGCAGGAGTTTGGGGGACGAGTCCAGGCCGCGTGGAAGGAGCATCTGAAACGTGCAGATCAGCAAACCTTCACGACGGTCATCGAATCCGACGATGGCAAACGGTGCACGGATTACATCCCCTCCGAACTCGACTACGAACCTGCTAACGCACCGGCGGACATCGAGAAAGATGACAGTGTCGTCTCTGCTCCGACCACTGCTCACCAAGAACCTCAAACTGGACCTCCTTCGCTGGATCTCTCGCAGTTCAACAAGATCACGGAAAAGGAGATTAACGACATCGCGGACGAGCAGACGAGGACGAAAGAACAGAAGGTGTATAGAGAGGCTACGGCGAGATCTTGCGCTCGAGAACGCCGTTTGAAGGAGAGGCTGAAAAACGAGAAGCAGTCGATTGATGAGCGCATCGCGGGCGCGAGCGACCATGACGGATTTCTCAGGCAATGCACGGCCTTCAGGGCATCATCGTACCTCGCACGCTTGGCACTCAGCAAGAATGCGAAGTTCATACAGCTATCTGGTCGCGAAGTGGAGGAGAACGGCATCGACGCCATTGCAAGCGCATTGGCGCGGAACACTGTCGTGTCGTATGTTCGATGCGACGGTTGCGCGGCCGGCGATGTGCTCAGCATTATCCGCGCCCTGAAGAGGACGACAAGCGTCACCCTCGAGTGTTTGCCCTTGACGGACATCTCGGATATGGACATGCTCCAGTTGGAAGAGGCCCTCACGGAGAACCAGAATATCCTCTCGTTCGCAGGTCCTCAGACGTCGACGCTGCTGCCACTCGCGCTTGTAGCCCAACAGAACAGGCGAGCCACCGCCTCTCAGGCTGTTGGTGATGGCCAGCGTGACGACCAGCCGTCTATACGAGTTTACTACGAAGCTGTGGACCTCCAGGACACGTACAGGATGGACAACCCGTATCTGGTTTTCAATCGCCGTGGCCATTCCTGCGCCACCGTCTTATTTTCCATTAGCGGCGCCAGCATCGCGAACAGAGAGCTTGTGCTCCGTCTAGAGCACTGCTGCACCACCTCTAACGGCAAGGTTGATATCACGCTCAATGGTGACGGAGTGGAGTGGGACCGAGACAAGTGTCCCGCGGACAACTTCGGCGTGCAGGATATCGTGGTTCCGCGCGAGCGGCTTGTGACCGCTGATAACGTGCTGACTATCGTGTTGAGGGAGGACAGCGGTGCCGTGTATTGGTTGACGGACGTACAACTTCTGTGGAGGTAGTCGATGGCTTTGTCTTGCGCGTTAACAGGTACCTGTTTTCTTTCACTTTCGCGTCCGATATCCGACCTTATCGTCTAAATCAGTCTATGTTCGAAGTACAGAGAGTACTGCAAACCAGGGAAGAATTGTAGACTTGTAACTACGAATAGTATGCAATATTCACCCAGCTCGAAGCCCGCACGGGTCAGGATGAAAAATTCCCGCCGCACGAGCCACGGGCCCACGGCATCCCAACCTCCGACCATACAAGGCATAGACAAAGCCAAAATGCGACGTACACCATACAAGCTGCCACAATCTTGGACGACGATCAAGTGCAGATCGGGGCACGATCCTAGACATACAGGTCCTTCCTGCAATCTCCGTGTCCATTCGGTCCAAACCCCGCCTCCGCTCGCCAGTTGAACCGGCACGCGGCATCTGTGATCACTGTTGGTGACAAGTGGTCCAAGTCTGGACGACGCATCGGGAGACGCATCGGGAGCGGGCGTCCGTCGCGTTCGAGGCATATTAAACCATTGGGGAGCTTGTATAGTACGGCGTCGGTCGATGCGAAGATGGCGGATGAGACGCGAAACCGAGCACAGACGAGCAGACTAGGCTGAGGGGTGACGCGTCTAGCCGAATGAACTACCGCGCGCAGGCAATTTAAGCGAGACATACAGAGCTTGATGATGAACTATAGTAGAGGTGTGCACGCGTACTTGTGTAGGCGGTCGTGGGCGACGCCGTCATCCGCACACATAGAATGATATCGTGTGTTTAAGTGATTGTTCGAATCGTCCTGCTGCAACACCGAGGCCATGAGAGCTAAGCATGGGTAGGAAGATAAGAGAGGACGCACCTGGAGCATGGCCATTCCAGTGACGTCGGGTGTCACCATCCTTTTCCGTTGGGCCTGGCTAACCTACCGACCACGACCCGTGCGATTGTCCGCGTGCAGAGCCCGCGGGAGATACACGAGCTGCGGGATTCACAACATCGATATCAGCTCAGCCCAAATGGTAAGAACGTATTTGCGTGCACGGCAGACTTACCGGAACTCGCGATACTCGAACCCAAAAGCTTGGAATATAGAAGACATCACAGGTGATTACACGCGCGTGGAACTATGCGAACTAGATGATCAAAGAGACATGCCATGAAAGAGATCATCTACGACGATATGGTCGAGTTAGCTGTACGCAAATTGCGATGGACGTGGTGGCGCACCTTGGACCTAACGGTCATCGACTGGTCAGTGTACGTCGGACGATGAACAGAGAGGGGAGAGTGCAACAGAAGCCTGAGAGCCTGACAGGACGCCGCAGCACAAACATATCACATAGGGTATGTCGAGGAGAATATAGGTACGCCGTGAATATGGCGGGGCAATAATTGTTGGTGGTCGCAGAGAGAGAATAGTGAGAGAGCGGTAGCGGCGCAACAATCCCGCCAAATTGGCCGGCACTGGGCGGCCGAGTCGGCAAGGGTCCAGGCGCGACTTTGCTCGCGTCGACCACCATCCATCGTAGCATCCAGCACAACATACTCAAGAGTGTGGTTCTATCTGCATGTATGCACCTTGTGTGCAGCCCGTATCGCGGGGATCGCGACAATGGTACGTGTCCCTCATCTGCGCCCTGAGATTAATGCATCTATCTGTACAGGTCGCACTTGACTAACCCATGGTACAGCGGTGGTGCGGCTCGTTCCGTCAAGCGTAGTACCGACTCGAAGTGTACCATTCCAGCGCATATGAACAGGGTCGTTTATTTTCAAGGACATCCGAGGACTTCGCGGAACACCAAACCTAGCGGCGACCGTCCTGAGTTCCATATCTCACGCCGTGCCGTCCGTGTCTTCCAGCTCGTTGAGCTTCGCAGTATCCACAACTGGAAAACAGCATGGAATGCGGAGATGCGTGTGCAAGCTAGAAGCAAGGTCTTTGGGTTTCGAACTTCCAGGCGAGTGCGTTCGCCACAGCCCTCTGGCCCTTTCTGACATACAGCCTCTTCATCTCTAGCATCATACACATCCCATGTCGTCGTGACGAGGGTCTTCATGATTAATGATGATGATTTTGAAAGTCAGCGCACGTTGATGGGTCTTCTTGTATTCCATTCCTCCGTTATTGCCTCCTGATACATTCCCACCTCGGCCCTGGACCTCACAGCACACGGGATATCTGCGCCCTCTGACCACACGGCACTTCCAGGGCTCCCCACGTCGGTTCTTTTATTGTCAGGCGCGGACACAGCACGGGACCGTGCCAGTGTATATACATCTCGTGCATGCCTGGAACGACGAAGCACACCGTGTACATGGCCTGTGTAAGGGTCCGATTTATTGCGTCCCCATCTCATTCATATACGCATGCGTATGCCGGCCCACTGCTCCTCTGCATCCAGCGAACACTCCTCGCGCGACAAACCCGGAGCGTCATACATGATGCGCTCCTCCATGTCGGCCCTGGCTTTCAGCCTCCTCCTCTCATCATGCGTTTATCTGCAAGCCTCCGCCGCGTTCACGCCAGACAAGCGTCTCGTCCCAGTCCGTCGCGCACTGACCCACGAAGCCCGTGAGCTATGGCCACGCTCCCTCGTCCCGCGGGACGAGGTGCAGCTCGACTATGGCGTCTGTACGTGTCTTTGCTTTCGCCCATTTTCTCCCATAATCCACCACTGACTCTCTCTTCGACCCTTCCAGCGACCTACCACGCGCCCGCCGCCTCCGTCTCCTTTGCCGCACACGCCGACCGCCCCGTCCTGCTCCTCGAAGACCTCGACCACCTGCTCGCCGACGTCACCTGCGCCATGTCGCTGCTTCACCCCGAATCTGGCGTGATCGAGCTGGTGTTCTGGGACGACGACGCATATGAAGCCGCGTTGCATACATGGACCACCGGTCTCGGATCGCAGGCAAGCACCTTCGCGCTCGTGACGGCCCACCCGACGTGCAATCCTGATAACGACCGCGGGGTGTACCTGTAAGTTTCAACGTCAAGCGTCTTGGAGCGGCATTCTGACATTGTCTGCAAATTGTAGTGTCGAGGCTGTTCAGGGCGACGCCTTCCAGTCGAGCATCACCCTCTCGGTGCGCGAGATCAGCATGCAGGACCTCGGGCGCTCGTGCCACGTCCGGTACAACCACGTCGGGTCGCACCAATGGGGCACCCCGTCCGCCCCAGCGCTCGTGCAGAACCCAGGAAACGAGCTGCGTCCTCGTCAGCTAGAAGTCGCCGCTCAGCTCTTCCAGCTCGGCTACAGCCCCAACGTGCCGGAGCGCCTCCCGATCTTCCCGGCGCCATCGACGAACCTCTCGTTCGTGCCCGCGAATATCAGTAGGTACGTCTTGCATTCGTTATCCTCGATACCTGCGCTTGTGCTGACGCCACATTTGCCCTGATAATTGCAGCGCCTTGAACGGCTCCGGCCTGGAGCTGACATGCGTGGGCTGCGGGTTCAACGCGTCGTTCTCCGTCGGCGCGGACTTCGTCGTCGACCTCGTGAACCAGTCCTGCGTGACAGGCCCGAACACAGAGTGCTTCACCCTCACGCGCGCCGAGGTCAACTTCACGGTCCTCTCGCTCGAGAACTCGGTCAACCTCGAGGTCTTTCTCGAGCACCAGTTCCCGGTGCATCTGAAGTGGCCGTGAGTGCTTTCTCATCTCGCCGTGTACGTGTATGACGCTTATGAGGGCTGTAGGGTTACGCAGGTTGGCCTTGATAACCTCGTGGTATGTCAGACCGAGTGAGCGTTCGCGTCTTCTCCGGTTGGCTGACGGGGCATCGCTCTAGGTCGGGAATCTCCTCAATATCGGACCGTCCATCGGTCTTGAGGTCGGCCTTGACCTTGAGATTTCTGCTGGACTGAACTTCACATCCGGAGCGACGGCACAGGTGCGTATCTAACGACGTCACCACGGTGTATGTCTGAACACTGTGTCCGCCGCAGATCCCTCCCGGCACTTTTGCATCTTTCAACCTCGTCAACAGCACCGGGTTCTGGGATCCCGTGTTTGCGGCTCAGGGATGGTACATCATTCATTATTTTCCTTCTAACTCACATCTCCTGACCTCGCCACAGGGACCAGGGTGGTATCAGCCAGAACCCCTTCCGCGTCAACGCTGGGTCATTAAATGCCACCGCTGATGTTTACTTGGGTCCTTACGCCGAAATCGCGTTCGAAGTCGGTATGTGCTCTCCTTTTCCGTACTACTGCTGGTACTCATCCGCGTGTCTTATTCCGCAGCTGGCTTCGGCGCGTCCGCGCGCATCACGAGCACCATCCCCAAGCTGACCATCGACGCCGACCTCGTCACGGGCGTGACGCGCGACTGCCAGCCCGCGGGCCCGGAGGACTTCGAGACGTTCAGCCTGGCGTTCGAGGTCAGCGCGGGCCTCGAGGTCGCCGCGGTCGGCGAGTACGACCTCACCCTCGGCGTCATCCCGGCGCTGTTCGGCTTCCCCGACACGTTCCAGAAACCGTTCTTCATGCACGACTTCCCGCTCATTCCGCTACGCGGCAACGGCACGATGGACTGCATCGTCCTTGTTGGTGATTCGGGGAACGACACGGCGCCGGCGGCGTCGAACACGGCTGCGGCTACGGCGGCGGCAGCGTCGGGCACGCCCGTAAATGCGGTCCCGGCGTCGACGGGCACGTTATTTGCGGCGACGACGGCGGTGCCGACGTGGGACTTTTCGAAAATCGAGTCGTTCGCGAGCGCGAGCGGGCACCTGCCGACGAACGTCAATTACCAGCTCATGACGATGGCGACGACCGTGCCCACTGCGATCCTCCAGGCCCTCTCGTCGAGCGCGAGTTCCGCTGCCAGCGCGGCGAGTGCAGCTGGCCCGAGTGCG
>ALYI01004121.1:0-11726 GCA_001969225.1 Ceriporiopsis andreanae CBS 279.92 | reverse complement strand
GTGCCCGAGTGTGACGCAAAGTGCCTTTCACACGAGCTGTATTACGATGCGGATGATTTCATTCGTTAGAAAGGACGGTAGAACTAAAGAACTTGTACATCGTATTGGGCGACATGCATGTGTGACGTACGTCTCCACTGGGGAGAGTCCTTCCACCAGCCACTAAGGACGGCACCGGGGCTCCCGTAACACAACGAAATGCGGTACAGCGAGGGATGAGAGCGCCTTGTCTCCCAGACCGCAACAGGCCGGGAGCACCCCGTGAGCCACCTGAACACGAGGGCAGATTCGGCAGCCAGATTTCCCGCGCCGGCGTCGGCGACCATGTTCAGCTCACTCTGAAACACGATCTCTTCGAGTTTGGGCAGTTTGAGGAGGTCATGAGACCATTGAGTATAGTCCTTCCACGCTCTGCGTGCCCCTGCGTTACGTCGCTGGAAGAGTTGTCAATGCGCGATCACGCGAAAGTGAAGTAGCTCGCACCTTAGGTGTCCGCCCTGGCCTCTCTATCAGTCTCAACTTCCGCAAAGATGGCGCAAAACGCCCAATACTGGAGAGAATGTCGTAGTCGTCCGAGGTGTACTCAAGCGTGAGGATAGCCAGGGTTTGCTGCGGAATAAGTGTTCGAAGTGAGGAGGTCCGCAGCTCATGAGGCCCAGGAGCAATGCGTAGACGGAAAAGTTCGATGGGGGCGGCGGATGAGACGCACTGACCAGGAATGCACACATCTCGGATGTCGTGGAATGGTGTTAGTGGGCATTGAAGGCTGCCGCAGAACGCTGAGTCGATAACGTGGATTGACGGATGGCGGTATAGAAACAGCGCGATGCAGCGATGCGCGAGAGTGGTCTTTAGCATCACGAGGGAGTCCATACGAACACCACTGAAGATGCAAGATGGGGTCGAGGCAGGAAGATCGAGGATGAGGTCGGTCACATGAGGAGCAAGCCGTAAACATTCTCGAATTGCGACTGTGGGCACATCGCTGGCGAGGAGCGATAGATTGAGGAACGTGACTGCCGCGCCTATACGTGGGTTTCGTCGAGCTCCCGCCACGAAGAGCAGCAGACTCTCCACCCGCAGTATATGGACAACGGTCTGCAAGACAAAGAAGCGTGTAAGCGCCATAGAGTGATGAAAGAGAGAAACTCCGCACTCGAAGACACATCGACCGTGCAACCTGTATAACGTTCCATCAGCTTTACTGGCAATGCAGAAAATGGTACACTTACCGCTGTCAAACGTTGCTCCGTCTGGGCTCGTGTCGTAGCCACCATGGCAGCTGGCAGTCTTGAACAAAGGGGTCGCGGTCATCTAGAGCTCTTTATGGCTGTCGGACAGCTGTCGCACACGTGTATATCCCATGCCACTAGTTTTGGGGCTCGCCTGGCGAGACCGACCTTGCAGGGGACGTTCCGTTGGCCGGGTGATTCTGCGACAGGGCAAGGACTCGTCTGTACGGGGTACACCTTGCTCGACTAGACCTTGTATTTCGCGTAGACAGAGCGGTTGCAATTTGAGGGCAAAGAAAGAAGAATACACGGATCTTACCCGCAAAGAGAGGGATCGTGACGCCGTGCAGATGTACAGAGACAGTGCGGAGTGAACATTGAGTCGCGCGTTCAAGTGCTTGGGTATGGATCACCACACGTGGAAGCGCATCAGTGCGCTTGATATCCCTTATAGGCGCTTACTTGTTCTCTTTGTTCCATCCATCACGCGCCCTCACCAGTTGCTGCTTCAACCATCAATGCTCACCACTATCGTCTTAATTCTCTCTCTGTTTGTCGTCTGTGTCGAATGCTATCATCGGCGTCTCAAACCGCTCTCGCTTGTGCACCCCGTGTCCCCTAATATCCCTCTGTATACGTTCGCCGCTAGTCGTGTAATTCGTCCTGGAAATACTACGTATTGCACGTACTCCTCTCAGTCGCCTCCGCACATGCACGGTAGTATTACACCCATGATTCTGCGCTCTTTTCCCCCTCCCGTGTGAGCCAACGTCTTTGTTCTGCAATGCTTGGTTATTCGCTGACATATCAGCAGGTACACCGTGAAAGACGACGACGACCGACAAATCGACGCGTCTCCAACTACCGGAGATGCATCAGCGGGGTATTCTAGCCAGTCTGTAAGCGCGATAGCCATACTTGATGTGTCCAGGCAGTCAGTGACCACACGAGCTACGCGACCGCTACAGGCTGCGGCAGGACCGCCCACGCCTTCCACTCCAAGTTCGACAACACCACACTTACTACCTGCATTCATTCCGCGCAGAAGCACCTCCGAAACTTCCGTAATCAATATTCTACGACCCACTATGGCGCGCTCGCCTCTACGCTCGAACGCGAACTCGGACGCGGACTCGGACTTGGACAACGATTCTCAAACGTCTTATACGACGCAGATTGTCACTCCGTCTGTCGCTTCGTCTAGTCGGCCAACGCGTTCATCGTCCCGGAAACTCATGGCACAAGCGAGCATCGACAACATTGCCGCGGTGAGTTTGATAAAGTCTTCCCTATCAGGATTCACTAAAGATATCTTATCAGGCATTCATACGACACACACGGACTGACGGCGCGTCGTGGTTTCAGTCCGATTCATCTGAGCGTATCGTCTCCCCTCCGAACTTGGACTCCCGACCAGATCTTCAGCCTGGCGATATCTTCGTTCACCTCTTGCCAAACGACATTCAGATCTGGCTCTGGAGTATGGATTCGACCGGTAACATGCGTTGGAAGGTCATCAAACCAGGGCATACCCGAGCGGATGGCAAACATCTTCACATTACAGAAAGACGCCGCAACCCGTCCTGGGTGACGGAGAAGTGGTACGGCACTAAGTTGAGAGAGAAAGCGAAGATTGCGAAGATGGAGAAGACGGAGAAGAAATAGATAGGTGTAAGCTTTCTATTTGATCATACTACACTCTTTTTTGGTTGCGTGCACGATATTCTAATATACCACTGGTCCTATTTACCTCGCAGCGGAGTCCGGGGAGTGAACTTGACCGAGCGCGTCGCAGATCCTCCGGAGTGCGTCAACAACGATTTCGTTCTCGGAGACTTGGCTGCACCGCGGGCAGTCGAGCCTAGAAACCTCTAAGCATGTCGTACAGATCGAGTAGCCACACTGCAGCCTGTAGGTGTATTCATCATCCGGTTCTTCCTCGGACAACGTTCATAGCATCGATCGGCGCAGGACTTGCGGATATCACCACGACATCGCCGACATCCTGCATGTGCAAGGAAGTCATCCTCCACGGCAAAGACAGAGAGGTCCGACAGGTGCGCAAACGAGGTAAAACTTATGTGTTCGAGACAAGAGCTCCCCCGCATTCGGTTTTATTTCTATTCCGGAAGGAGCACGCTCCGGGTCGTTTCCACTCCTATGGGACCCTTATCAAATTTAGGGCTCCCCCGTGGGCCTGCAGACCAGCATGCGGCACACCCCTTCACGGCCTATACCGTTCTTGTTTCTTTGTGCCTGTCACTGAGAGTATAAGAATGCCGCCCTTCCCCGCCGCCCGTCCTCATTATCTTACCCATCGTACAGACAAAGACAACTCCCTCCCACACCTCCTTGTCCACTCCGAATATGCAGCCTGCGAAGGAAAGTCAGCTCTCCGCTCGCCTCAACATCTCGCTCCCACGATCCGAATATCATTTCTATCAGGACACCGGACTTTTCATTCAAGTGCGTCGTCACTACGCGCTCTTTCACGCGCAATCCTAACTATCTGATAGGCCGAGGGCACCTTGTTCCGTGTGTCCGAAGCCATGCTTCTTTGCCGCTCGGATGTCCTGAAGAAACTCGTTCAGTCGCTTCGGCTCGTCGATTCTGAGGCCGGTCGGTATGAAGGACAGCCAATTGTCTTGCGGTCGGTCACTGCACAAGCTCTCGACTATTTCTTCACGTTCCTCTGGGGAAATGGCTCCGGGTATGTATGTTCTTTACTAACTACTCGTTTCCGCTTGCTGATATTCTTCTCAGGGTTGAGGTGGAGGAGGATGTTGAGTTCCTGCTTGCCGTCTTGCATACCAGCGCGCTATTCGACGTTCAGAGTGGCTTTCAGTACGCCCTGTCCTTGCTCTTCAAAGAGGGCAGCGACTGTAAAGACCCTCAGCGCGTCATGATTGCATGGGAGTACCGACTCGAATACAGATTTCGAAGCGCCCTCGAATCGCTCATGCTTATCCCTGTGGGCATTTGGGATGAATCTGACATCTCTATCATGGATCCAGGTTTGTTGCTCCATATTATGCGCACCCAGCACACGGTTGCGCTCCGCCGCCAGCAATGCGCTCTTGACCCTCCAAAGGGCTCGCCCACCTGCGAACAAGGCAGTCTTTGTCTCGAGAAATGGTGTCAGTGGTGGAAGACGCATGCGGCGCCGCTTCTGCTCGACGGCTACGAGGAGCGCGACATCGAGATGATGTTGAAGTCAAGGATGAGCGAAGAAGAGCTAGGAGTGTGCAAAGTTTGCTTTAAGGCGCACATGGGAGCCTCAGCGAGGCAATTTCGGGGGGACCGTGACATGATTCTCTACGGAGTCGGGACCGCTGTCACTGCCAACTGTTTCCCTAAGCCGTCGTTACTCTAGGCTTGGAATATCATATGCAATTATCTGTCAGTTCTCACAATTGTGTGCTGCAGTCCGTTTACATTGTGACGCGTCAAATTGCGACGCGACGCGCCAGATTGTGACGCGACACGCCAGATTGTGACGCGACACGCCAGATTGTGACGCGACACGCCAGATTGTGACGCGCCGCGTTTCCTCACGTGTTGACCTGCATTCCTGGGCGCCTTGGATCCGTGTTTGCTCTCTCCTCTACCACCCACAAAACTATGTCCACTCTATCTCATCCTACACCGCTTTCTAACAAGATCTCGCAGCTAGAACAAACGCTTTCAGACCGCTTGGACTCGCTTAGTGCCGAAATCAAGAGTGTCTCTGCCCAAGTAGAAAGCAGCGTAGCGAGACTAGATGAAGAGCTCAACAAACTTCAGCGGACCCAGGAAAACCTCGAATCGCGGCTGGGAGAAATCGAGACAGAGCAAAGGGTGGCGAGGACGAGGTGCGAAGAAGAAGCGGAAAGAGTAAAGACCACAGTGAATCATACGCAAGGTGCGTTACGCATTCCATATACGTTTCACTAAGTTTCACTAACCACCACACAGGACTAATTGAAGGCCGTATAAAGGCCTGTGAAAGCCAAATCGATACGTATCAGCTTGTGCAAGCCCGTGCGGATCGTTATTTGGGGGTCTTGACCCGCGCGCTCAACGTATGCAAGGCTCGATGCGGTGCTTTCCAGGTAGTCTTCTCGCGTGTTGAAGACACCCTACTATCCTTACAAACGAAGGTGGATGAGATGGCGGGTCTCTTAGACGACCTGGAGATGGAACAGCCGCATCTGCGTGCTTCTGTCGCGGACGCGCTCCTCGAAACAATCGCGCTGTCTGATGCATATCACAAAGCGGACCCCCACGAACGTCGCACTCTGGGCTCGGAACTGGAGAGCCAACTTCGGGAAGGCGAACACGGTGAACTCACGCCGGTCGTGCACCCTGCAGAATCGCAGGTCATTGTGAGTCGCTTGTTCGTCTTCGTAACACCGCTAACTATGTTTAACTGTTTGCGGCATAGCCGTTCTTCATTCCTCGTTGGAGGTATATTCTTCACGATTCCATGGTGAAAGCCGCGCCCGATGGCGCATATCGTCTGCTATTGATCCTTCTTTCATCAGTGAGTCGCATCTGATTGCTTCAATGGATTTGCGCTCACGGTGAATGGCTCCAGTATACGTTTTCGATGGGTTTGGCCAGATTCGCTGCAACTAGGAGATACCTTGCGGTCGTAATTTGTGATCCTCGCATTCGAGTCTGGATGTGCGCAGGTCTTCTTTGGATGCTAACTGTGGTGGGCTCTCACTGGATTCCTCAAGACGAAAATCGACCTGTACGTCGTTATATACAAGGATCCCAAAACCTTTCTCTTCGCATTCTTTCGTATTTCGAGTCGCTCCTCGCTGTGGTTTTAAGCTCTCTTCCATCAATGTAGTTCTCGAGGACTGTATTCTAACTCCGATACGCGACACATGCCCCGTGCTCGCAAGTCTTTGTTCCTCATGCCCTTCCATCTCAATCAATTATCATAACCCTCCAACGTATATGTACACCTTGCAGTGGATGCCTACACCATTTGCCTACCCTACATGCCTCCACAACGCCGCCTTTGCGTTTGCAGCACCTGTCGCTCCTGGACTGTCAAGGGAAGAGATGGACAGGATGTAGAGGGTCAGATGCAATTCCCAGAGACTATTAAGAGGCATCGAGCGCGCGACGCAATGATGGAGGTAGACGACACGGCGAACGAAGATGAGGATCAGATCATGGCAGAGGAGGAGGAGGCCGCGGAGGAGGAGGCCGCGGAGGAGGAGGCCGCGGAGGAGGAGGCCGCGGAGGAAGAGGCCGTGCTCTCGATGGTGTTCGCACCCGGGACCGATAACGAAAGACTACCGATACGGCCTCGCGACATCAACGGTCGGAGGCCCGAAGAGCCCCCCGAGGAAGAGGCCGTCGAGAGTCCTTCAGCATCTGTGTCGCAAGTGGGTACCGCTCACTTTCGTACACTGCCAAACACTGACACTCCCTTGTTAGGACGACTTGAGGGCACAATTTGCGGCGATTTCTGGGCTGGAGGCTGTCCTCGTGCGTAAGCTGCGTAGGCTGCCTGACCGCCTCCACCTCCGATTTGCTTCCTCTCCGCTCACCGCTGATGACACGCCATCCGCCCTTCTGCAATTCGAACCGTCCAACATCGACTTCCTTGCGTTCTCGCAATGGATTGAAAGTAACGTCGAGTTCGTCAACCTCCAGGAAGCCACGGTGAACACAGATCTCTTAGGGCGGCGGAAAGCGATCATTCGAAAACTGGAGTATGCCCAGCTGCGTCTCGAAACGCTTCGTCTCGCAGCTTGGGAACAAGAAAAGGCACGGGCCGGTTTATTCGGAGTAGGACGAGATGTTCAAGGGCCGAAGGCGGTCGATACAGGTAGGCCTTGTTTCACAGTCTAGCGTGACTATTGGCTCACTGTCCGCCGTTCAAGTGCGCTGGTTCTCGCCGCATCACTATCGGCAACCCTGGGTTCTCGCTTTGATGCTCACGGTGTCTGTACTGCACACACTCTCTGCCCTGCCTAGTGCCGCCTGCGCATTTCTTCTTCACTCGATGCAAGTCGGGCTTGTCGGCGCATTTCTTTACGACAGCTCGGACGACTCTCTATCTACCAAGCAACAAGCCATCGTGGACGGCATCCCTACCGACATTCGCACAGTATTGAAGACACTCGACTATGAACCTGTCTACACGTTGTACGCCTGTTGTGCGGAGTGTTTTGCATTGTACGCTCCCGACGCCAGTAAAGCGGAGGACGCATACCCACACCATTGTACATATCGGTCTACGCCGGATCAAGCTCGATGTGGTGCTCCTCTCGTTCGCTCGACGACATCGAAAGCCACTGGCAGCCATATCCACTGGTCCCCTATCAAGACATTCGCATTTCAGGACATGCCAACGTGGCTAGGGCAGCTGTGCTCGAGACCTGGGCTTGAGGGCCTCATGGAATCGGCGTGGCGGGCACGAGGACCGCAGTGGCGCGATATCATGGAGACCCCTGCCATTCAGCACTTCCTCGGTCCCGACAGCATGACACCTTTCTCAGTCCAGACGAATGGCTCCCTCCACCTCGTCTTCAGCTTGTTCGTAGACTGGTTCAACCCGTTTGGTAACAAAAAAGCCGGGAAATCACACTCTGTCGGGGGAATATATATGGCGTGTCTCAATTTGCCGCCTCATCTCCGATACCGAACGGAGAACATATACCTCGTTGGGATCATGCCCGGTCCCCACGAACCCTCTTTAGATCAGATCAATCATTTTCTCGCCCCGCTCGTCGACGTCTTGCTCGAACTATGGCACAATGGAACTCATCTCAGCAGGACAGCCACTCATCCCAGCGGTCGTCTCGTCAGGGTTGTGTTCATTCCTCTCGTCTGTGACCTTCCCGCTTTGCGCAAGTCCGCTGGATTTGCAGGACACTCGGCCGACCGCATGTGTTCTTTCTGTCTCCAGCTGAAGAAACAGATCCACGACCTCGATCGCGAAAAATGGCAGCATCGCACCTGGGAGGAGCACCTCCGTCTCGCTTTGAAATGGCGAGACGCAGCTACCCAAAAGGAACGCGAAACGATATTCAAGGCGCACGGCCTTCGCTGGTCTGAGCTCCTGAGGCTGCCGTACTGGGACCCTACCCGTTTCGCTCTTGTCGACGCAATGCACAACTTGTACCTCGGGGAGCTTCGGCACCATTGCATGGAAATATGGGGCATCGACATCAAGGGGAAGAATTCGGACGGGTCGAAGACTATCCCTCATACTCCCAGCGAACAGCAGCGGTGCCTCGACGGTGTTGTCTCAGCAATCAAGCGAGGAAGTCTTAGCGGGATCCTCAAGTTTCGAAAAGGCTATAGCTGCGCTATAGCAGAGTACAACGATATAATCCCTGACACGCTCACTAAGAAGGTGTACGCAAACGCGCTTCTGGCTTGGGTAAGTGTTACATTTTCAACTCTGTAGAGAAGCTGAGTCTGTTCAGTACAAGGAAGACGTGGAGATAAAAGTTCCTCCGGTCCTCGACGAGTCAACCACCAACTTCCAACTGCTCGACAGTCCTGCGCGCGACCTTTCGAGATTTCGAGTGCTCAATGCGAACGTCCTGAATTTGTTGCGCGAGGATATCAAGAAAACCTACCTTCCATCGTGGATGCAATCCGCGCCGCCGAACTTTGGGAGCCCAAGCCATGGTAAACTGAAGGCGGATCAGTGGCGGACCGTCTGCTTGGTAAACATGGTCATCACACTTGTACGTGTCTGGGGAAGACTGGCACCCACAGCCACAGCGAGAGATCACGAGATCCTCCAGAACTTCGTCCACTTGGTAACGGCCACCGACTACACCACCCGAAAATCGATGTCCGAGTCAACGGCGGTGTTCTTCGACTACCGCATGTACCAATATCTGGATTCAACTCGCAAACTTTTCGACAATAAATTTGTGCCCAACCATCACCTCTCCCTCCATCTCCACGAGTGCTTGGTATTGTTTGGACCCGTTTACGCCTGGTGGGCATTCCCCTTCGAACGATACAACGGCATCATCGCGAAACTCAATTCGAACAATAAAGCCAGTACGCCTCATTTATCTCGTACCCGCCCTCTGCGCTCTGCTAATGTTAATTCTCGCCAGATGAGATGCCCGTGACATTCATGCGGTATTTCTGCATCGCTTCAAGTATCCGCTGGTTGATGTCGACTTGGGCAGAGTCCGTCTCGTAACTCTCGTTGCGCGCTACAAGATACTATGTCGCAATGTTGGGGGCATATAAGCGTGCGTACGGCGACGCTTTGCGGGGCATTTTCAACACTACTGCTGAAACATTGGACCCGTCTGAATTCGATCAAAAGAAGACCGTACAGCTCGACGACGAGACATATTGCACGCTGCTTACCGTCATCAACCACTCCGCTGGCTCATCTTTCAAGTCATTCTTCAGCAACTTCGCTGGAGGTACAAGGCTCTCACATCGGGCTCAGATGGTAAGGAAGCTGACTTTGGGTGGAGTAACATATGTTTGGGTGGAGTAACATATGTGAGGCACGTTTCCAGCCTACGCAACTCGTTTGTTCTGTTCAGCACGCCGTCTAGCAGAGGTGTTCGCCGCGCAGGTCAGGTGCAAAGCATATTCTACCACCAGAGACGAGAAGGGGGCATAGTCGTTACAAAGCCATTCTTGGTTATACAGGAATACAGGCCCCTCGATGTCCAACATGCTCATATGGACCCGTACAAGGAATTCGGTACGCTGAACACGCACCTGCGTTACAACGAGCTACTGCCGGATCGGCATGTTCTCAAGATAGATAGTGTAATATCCCATTTCGCTGCGTATTTCTACACTCCAGACGCTATTGGCAGGGGGGGGATCGTCATCAGATCCTTGGATCGTGTAAGTTCTTTCTTGGGAGCCGTTGGAATGTGGGCTGACAGCGGCGTACAGAATTGAAACATGCGGCGGTAGATGGAGCTCTCGTGCCGATTTTGAGGGAACGAACAGCATATTATACCAGCTTTAATACATTATTCTTTTTGTTCAAGCGTCGTCGTGTCCTTGTATCGTATCTACGTCCTGAGGGAGCAATCAAGCTTCGGTCCGCAAAAGGAAAGCGTCGGTGATGGGATAGTTGCGGCGCCAATGTTAGCTCTTTCTTTGTCTCCTTCTCCCGCGACCTCATATCACTTTTACACAAATGGCGGGTGGTCCTGCGTCCGTCGGATACTTCGACTTTGTTTTTGAAGAGGTACCTAGTACCGGTGAGTCACGTGCAACACCGGAACGTTCTGTCGGGCTGACGAGGTCTGCAGATTGCGGGGAGGGGGTGCGATTTCTGTCGGAGGAGGGTGGTCCACCCGAAGAGATGAATGTTTCGCTGGAACCCGCGCAATACCACACCCCTAATTCATCCTTCTTCTGGCGTACCGCCGCATTCATTCTTCTCGGCCTTGCATGTCTAAACATCGTCCGCTCCACCACCCTCGCTGATTCTATTGTCCGCCTCCTGCACCCGCACTACAGGCACGCTTCATCAGAGGCATACGCGTCTGTCTCCTCGCTTGCGCGGTCGTTCCTCGACGGCCGGACAAACGTACACACTGCAACGACTCTCAGCACCAATCAGCCCATCCCGACGCTCAGTCCGACCGCGTCGTTTATTACCGAATCTCTCCAAGCGACAATGTCGCTCACTCCGTACTCAGCCTCGGTATCCTCTGAGGACATTACAGAGCGTCCCATTGAGGATGTTCTCGTCGAGCTCGTGTTGCAGAGGCTACAGCGGCCCGCTGATCTCATGCGTGACTTCGCGCTTCGCGTGGATGGCGGCCAGGTGATATGCACACTCACGTCTGGGTGTTTTGTATCACCAGCACTCTCCATGTGGAGCTCTCCGACTACGGCTATCAGCGAGGGGACGCAAATCGGACAGTGCTGGTCTCACTCTGCTCCGCTTTTCCAGCTCGGTATTCTCCTTTCGACTTCCATCACACCTACACACATCACTATCGACCACATACCCCGCGCGGTCGCTGCAAACATACGCCAAGCCCCCCGTTCTGTCGTCGTCTGGGAAATAGTCGATGGTCCAACTAACGAAGCTCGCGCACGAGCGATAGACCAAGCGCTGATCGCCGCTGTTCTGCCCGTCACACGTCGTAATGGCCCACCAATCTCTTCACGCTGGAAGTACATTCCCATCGCCGTCTTCGAATACGACATATACGCGGCCCATCCGACGCAGACGTTCCCGGTCGAAGACTATGTGCGGACAGCGGCGCTCGATTTCTCGGTAGTAGTCATTGAGGTGGCTAGCAACTGGGGTGCAGACGAGACGTGCCTATACCGCGTGAGGGTGCATGGCGAGGAAGCATCTGTGGGTACGTCTGTTTAGAATACGTAGGTAGAAGTCGGTACTAGGTGCTAGGTACTTTGGTTGTATTTACGCTGATGTGCCTACAAGCACCTAACTGACTCTAAGCGTGAGAAAACAACCCACCCTATAACCCTCTAATGCCTGCTATGAATGTGCGACGCGATAGG
>ALYI01004120.1:0-18220 GCA_001969225.1 Ceriporiopsis andreanae CBS 279.92 | reverse complement strand
TTTCACGATATAGAGGGCTGGTTAACGAGCCTATGCCCGGTATTTCCACTCGTCCGTCTACCAAAGCTGATCCTGGACGCGCGATGTGACGACAGCGCGTCCTCGCTTTGATGCATTGCCTCAGCGTATCTACGACTCCGGTCAGAGCAGCCTACGAGCGGTGCAAGTTGTAGGGACTCACAGTAGTTTATACCGAACTAACTCCGACTCAAGTTCTTCGTTGCGCAGGCGCGCCCTTACAAGCTCGTTCTACCGGCTGCATGAATATACGCGTCATAGTGAATAAAAACGTTAAGACTAACCAGGACGTTAACATGTTCCGTGTTGAGCTGAGCCAGATTCTCTTCTAGACTGTTGCTGCATCGAACATCAACATCAGGTTTGGGAGCAACGCGCGAAGGACTTACACTTGTGTTGATAAATTACGGTTGCTGTTCCTCAAGGCATCCATCTCGATAGCGTGTGCATCGCGTGTACGCACCAACTCCTCGTACTCGGTTGCGTATTGGTCCAACGTGAAAGGTGTGATGTTCATGGATATCGCATCTTGCACGAACTGATCGACGTCATATGTGGCCGTCTTCGGATCATCGCTCTCTGGTGGGTCAACCTGAAGAAGATCACGGTTAAACACACTCAACGCACTGAAGACCGACTGTACCTGATAGACCTCTAGCATGCGAGTGTTCAAGAAAACGAGTAGCTGGTCGAACTTCATTTGAAGTAGTGTCTCCTCATTCTTGTAGAGGAGCATGAGGCTGAATGAAAATAATGCTTCAATCCCACTCGCCAGGACATTGTCGTATATCCGAAAGACGACTTCTAAGGGAAACCTGTCGGGCGTCAGAACAGAAGGATAGAGAGAATTGCGACCAGCCCTTCTCACTTGTAACTGAACATTGTGAGGAACCATTGCGAGCAATACATGCTCGACTTGATGCCTTGCCGAAGGAAATGCACGTGTAGTACGGGCAGTATTTCCTCCACAAGGCGGTCAAACTTAATCATGTCAGCGCATTGTATTACCCTGAAAGTTGCGAAGCTACCTGGAACTATATCATACTCAATTCGAGATCGCGGGCACACAAGACTGAGAAAATGTCTGCTCACCATGCGCAACTGAAGTTTCGGCATTTCAGGCAGAAAATGACCTCGTAGATCGTATGAGTGCATCAGTCGTACCAGAAGAGAAAACGCCTCTTCATCCGGCATCTGATGTCATCTGTCAGATATAAAACGCAACATGATTCAGATGGGCGTCGTACATTCAGCAGGAGGATGGCGACCACAAACGGAAGGCCTTGGCAGTATCCGACGGGGGGATCATACCTGGCCTGGGACATCAGTATCATGATACTCAGGTCATCAAAAACGACTTACAAGGAGTATGCCTTTAACACGTTGAACAAATTTTCCTGTCCAATACCCTGTCCATTGTTGAAGAAAGCATGGTGCGGAAATGTCCTAAAGAACATTGATCACAGGTCGCGTCGCGGTCACTGCACACCCACCTCCCGAGGTCGCGCGTAATGGCCTTCTCATGTGGGCTGGTTTCTTTCAGCAGCTTCAGGTACGTCTGCTCTAGTTCAGGGTTCTTCGCTGCAGACCTGTGACATGAACGGGAATTGAGCGCCGCACAGCGGCAAATGAGAGCGAACTGGCGTATTCCTACCTACATTAACTGCCAAATCATGCCACGCAAGGTTTTTGGGATTCCACGCTCGATAGCTTTCGCCAGTTCTTGAGGGTGGGCGGAGGCATACACTTGGTAGTCTGGACGAGACGTCGACAAATGCTCGTATTTGCTTCAAACATAACGTACCAGAGACGACATGACCCCAAAATGCTGCTCAAAACGCGTCAGACTCGTGGCGTCGAAAAATCTCAGGCGAAGCGTACCCCAGTCCACCATCTCAGCCTCAATGGAATCCTTCGACTCGTGTTTACGAGTAAAGTTCTCCTTCAGCTTATCCTCCCCATCAAGGCTGCTTCTCCGTACATCCTGATCTCCTTCCAAACGCGCCAAGATGAAAGGGACGTTGCTCGCCGACACTATTGTCGACGTAGACGCTGTCTTCTTGTGTACGCGATTCTGGTGTACGAGCCGCACAATCTCAGAACCGTTCAAACCGGCTTCGTTTGTGGTTACCTCGTCCAGCTCGGGCTCGTCTGCCTTTGTGACATCCGTTTCGTCCGATACGTGCATAGGTTCCAAGCTCTGTCGCGCGCTGAGCGGTACGGTCGAAAAGCGCGTGTCGTCGTCTGCGTCTGTGATGTCGGACGCCGCGACAGACTCGCGAATCGCAGCGAACTGGGTCTCAGGTTCTTTTGGAGAGAGAAGTAGATCCAGGCCAGGGGATGTGGCTTCTGAGATGTCCTCCTCCTCCTCATGAACGGGCGGCGCATTCGTGTCGATGGTCGTCGGCGCGTCAGCGTCCAGTTCCACAGGCTGTGACTCTGCTGCACTGTCAGGCTGATCTGCCTTGCTATCTGCTGGGGAGGCAGCGGCGTCTTTAATCGAGTCTTCCGCGTCCACTGGATGCGTAATATCCGTGGACTCGGTCGTCTGTACTGCTGGGGGTGAGCTGGCCACAGGCGGATCCGCGAGGTCGGTCGCTGGTGCACTGGTAGGCTCCGTGGTACTGGGCTTGTCCGCCTCGGGGCCCTCTACCGCTGGAACCTCTGTTGACATCGTGTCGAGAGCGTGTGAAAGCGAGCGAAAAGGCGGCGAGAAGACAACACAGTCAGTGCCAGCCTGGCTGTCGAGTCTATGCAGGATGGCGGGAAAGAACAAAAGTCAATACAAGCGAGCGCTTTGACTTTCAATCATGATGCAAACACCGGGCGTCTGTGCTTCAGGGCGGTATATGCTCGCAGCTTTCCACGCTTTGAATAACTCAATGTTTAAAGACAGCATGAATTCAATGCGCGAAGCTATTGGATACATGGGAATACACAAGATTCTAACCGGAACTCTCCACAAATTCGAGGCGACAGGACAGTATACGAGACCGAAGAGCCAGTATAGATCGCCATTTATGACGGGGGACTGTGGGATTCTTGTCAGAAGAGGTATTTTGCAGAAAACAGGTAGGACGTACACTGGGGCGACGGAAGTGGCGGGACCGGGGGCGGCAGAGAGCGACGGGAAGGGGGTCGTGGCGCACTGCAGTACAACTCAGTACTTGTTCCTTTTGAAGAGAAGAGGAAACGAGACATACCGCCTGCTCGACGTCGTTGAGGCTGGCACCCGCGGGCAGGAGTGCGGTGGTCTTGAGCGATGGCGGCGTCTGGATGACTTCCGAGCACTCGATGAGGTCGCTCTCGGAGTGGCCGAGGACAGTCATCTTCCTGAACGCCGCTTTGAACGCGCTCTGGATCTTCGCCTGGTTGTCTATGATGATGGTTCAGCACTCGACATCGCGGCTGTTTGATAGTAGGTACTCACTGACGAAGGACTGCCACTCGCATGCAGTGCGCTCGTCACGAGCAAGCTGATGACAAGTCAGATCTTTTAGCGGACGTATTCGAGACAAAGACGCGTACCTCGGAGTCGGACTGCAGGCGCAACTCACCGTGCAGGGGAGACTCGACCTCACCCTGGTTGCCGCCCGTACCCGGGAAGATCGTGCCACGGAGCTGGGTCTCGACGAAGAACTGGGTGTCGAAGATGAAGGGCGTCGAGTCGAACGGGGTTCCGGGGATGGTCGGGTCGACGTGATCGGCGGCAGCGATCGTGTGGCTGCAACCGTAGTCTATCAGGAAGCATTTCACAGACATGTATGCGGGAAGACTGACGAGGCCAAGAGAGCGACAACCTCAGCGGAAGTGAATCCGCCGGCATCGGCGAAGCGGGCAAGGATGCTGTCGACGGTGTCTGCGTGTACCGTCGTTAGGATCGCCTCGGAAAAGGTAGATTATTGAATGCCTTACCGAACGGCTCCGGGACAGTCAGGTCAGGAGCGGGCTGGGTAGCTGCAAAGACAATCAATTCGCTGCCTCCGCAAAAGCCACATGAAAGACCAACCATCGGGGCGACCGATGAAGACATCAAGAGCCGGGGCTCCGGGGCAGTTGCTGACACCAACGGCACCAGCGAACTGGATGCTTTAGCAACTGTTAGAACGATCTCACTCTGGGTCTATCACGATAAGTGCTCACAAGTCGGCAGTCGTCAAGTTGCTGGCCTGGACGAAGGGGCGCTGAGTGTCGATGATCTCGTCGACACCGTTGTTGGCGTGGAAGTTTGTCTCAATATCTTCGAAGATGGCGATCGAGCCGTCAGCTCCTCCACCGCTGGATTTGAAAAAAAAAAGGAAACAAATCAGTACTGCTCACACAGCATCATAAATACAAACAACTTACCCGAAGACACCAGTGCTAGCGATCTTGGGCGAGATACCAATCGCGTCGTGGAAGGTGAGACGGAGAGCTCGCGTCTCCTCGCCACACTCGCCACCGTCGAAGAGCTGGTCCTGGAGCGTGTCGCGGAGAGCAAAGAGCGAGCAGCAGGCGGCGTTGGTAGCGGTGTTGATGCCGTCGGGGCAAGCGACGCGGCGGGTCAGCGCACCTGAAAACAAGTCGATTTTAGCAAGTTACTGGCTTTGATTGAAACGAGACAGGCACACCTTGCGTCAGCTGGATAGTGAGCGCGACGGAGATAGCGGTGAGGAGTTGCTTAAAGGCCATGTCTGCTGAGTTGTGCTTGGAAGAACGAGTATGTCCTGAAGACTGTCTGCCAATCGCGCATCCCTCTTATACCGCCTGCAACTCGAACCAACTACTCCCGAGCGAAACTGCGCGACAGGCCAATCGGCCAATCACAGACGAGGTATACCAACTCATACCCGTATTGTTTGTGAGCTGCACGATAGAAGAACGCAGCATGGAAATTTGCAGAATGCCAAGACCTGCGAGCGTAGCGTACTTCGTAAGATGGTTGCGTGCAAACTCGGTGGCATGTGAAGTGCATTGCCACAGTTTACCTTTGTGTCGGTGCCGGGCCTCACCAAAGACACAGATTTGGTTGCAAGTTCAGTATTTTGACCCGACAGAATGGGACTCTCCCGACGCGCGGGACACGGTTCAGCGCGCGGCCCACTGTTCGAGGCATAGTGTGAGTGCGGGTAAAGTTTGACAACGGATTATACACTCACGTCGGCGGGAAAAAATGAGAAGGAAGACCACCAAACGGCCAACATCGAGCGGCTTGGATGTACCACTCGTTCGGACGGGTGCCAGCTCCATACCGCTGGGACATTCGCGCCGACATGCCAGGGCATGCCCGGGGCCGGCTGGGTGATATAACGTGGAAATAGCGTAAGAGTCAGGGATGAGGCTTATGCGCCTAAACGAAATGAGAACGTCTGATCCCGGGCTTATGAAGTAAGCTCAAAGGCACAGATGAATTATGCAAAGATCATAGCTCGCCACTCACATTAGGGATGTAGGGGCAAAGGTACGCTTTGAACGTCTTGGCATGCCTGATCGGAAATCCCTTCAAGGCAAAGCCAATACGGACGGCTGCCATACTTTCAGACTGGCGGTCACTTCAGGCCCAGGTCTACAACAAGATCTTTCGTCCCTTGACAAGCTCGGGTTCCCCGGCAACAAACGAGCGAATCCACGGAGCATGAGCCATCAGAGGATGCCCAAGATACGCACACACCACGACGGGAATGAGGTCCATTTCAGGACAAGGTGTTGTCGCTGCGGGCAGTTGGCTCGTGGGAGAGCACCAACATTTCTCTCATCCCCTGGTCCAAAAATAGTGGCATCAGAGGGTCTGGGAATGGCTATGCCGACGGCCTCTCACCTGCAACTCACACAGGATAGACCGGAAGGCAACCGATGGCAGACAACCCGGATGCTCTGTTGCAGAGGTCTGGCACAGCTCTTGTGCGTCACTGCAAGAAGCGAATTATCATGTATCATGTGCGCTGGGCACTCGGTACTGTGTAGAGTCTTTTGCGACGGCAATGATTTCGGTAAGGTCATGCCATCGAACTACCTGCGCATGGATGTGGCATACCAGGTGGATGAGCGACCGAAACAAAGACCCGCCAGAACTAACGCTCGCGAGCGACGACCTCAAGCAAACAACTCGCCACACCTTGAAAACTAGGACTTCAAACTGCGATTACCTTGCATGGCCTTGTAGTGTAATGGTCATCACATGAGATTCTGATTCTCAAGACTCAGGTTCGATTCCTGACTAGGCCTTTTTGAGTATCGTTTTTGCTCGTCCTATCCCTCTGATTCCTGAGCTTCTCGAATCTCGACTCTCGAGATTCAAATTTCGCTGGAGTGCGCTCGCATGTAACCTCGAGTCGACGTGCGCAATGGTCAGTCCGAAGTCGCAATTTGCGTGCGAAGTGCAATGATAAATCTTTGACTGCACAGGCTGCCTAGCAAGCACGACGTGGTTCCAATGGTCTGGTGCTGTTATTCCACAAGATAGAGTGACTAACTACATTTCCCGTTCAAGTGTTCTACTACAGCTACAATTCTACTTCATTAGGTACATGAGCGATGACGACGTGCATCCCAAAAAATAAACAGTGTCCACAAAGCGAAAGTGTGCAAGCAGCGGGCGGTTCGTCACGTACAACATCGATAGAGCGAGCCACGGAGGGCACAACACGAAAGGATACAAAAAACATACGAATGGACGATGGGTATTGGATGCTGGGATCGGATGCAAGCCGTGGATGCTAAAATGTTGCGAATCATGCGTTCTGTGCAAGCGTGCCGCCGGATCCCAGCGAGCCTCGCAGCCCACGCATAAGCTCGCCGGGCACGTGCACGCGGCTCAGCAGCCTGCGCACCCTGGACCGCGGCTCTGGCTGCCGCGGTGTGAAGTGCATGAAGGACGACAAACCCTCCTGCGTGTCGGACTCGTGCGGCGCGTTCGGCGGCGTGCTCGGCGTGGGTGCCTCGCTCCGCGAGGCTCGCACAGACGACACCATCGACTCCGTGTACGATGGCGACTCGTCCTCCACCTCCGTCTCGCCATCCGTCTCGCCATTCGCATCGACCTCGGACAGCGTATGCGAGTGCAGCGGCAGCTGCCCGCCCACGAGCGAGTGCGCACGCACGGGCATTCCACGGAGGTCGAGCACCTGGTGCCCGGGCTTCTCGAAGTCGAATTGGGGAAGCAGCGTGAGAGACGGCGGGCGCGCACTAGCCCTGCGCTTGCCTGTCCCGTCCACACCAAGGTCCTGCGGCTCGGCGTGCTGTAGTTCCACGACAATATGATCGAGGAGCCCAGAAGTCGACCCGCCGCTCGACGGTGCCGAGGTCGAGGTACTGGCGAGTGAGAACCGGGACGGCCGTTGGAATTGTGACGGGTCGACCGAGATCATGACCACTCCACCCTTCGCAGCGTCGGCTTTATTTATAGCACCTTTACGTTTGGGTAGAGGGAACATATCATGCGCCTCGTCGCTACCCTGCGAGAGCGCACCGGCCTTCTTCGTTGCACCTACAGCGGCGCTGCGAGGTGCGTAGGCTTCTAGCTTGGCGATGCTCTGCTCCAAGAGGGCCATGCTGCTATCTGGGTCCACAACAGTTAGGCGCTGATCGCTGCACGATACGGTTCGTTCGCGAAGCTTTGCCGGCGATTTCCGCAGCCACGGCGTGCTCAGCAGGGGCGGTGTGGGTGGCAGTGGGATGTTCGGCGGTCTTCCTGTTGGCGAAGGTTTTCGTGGCGGAAGCGGCTGTGTCGGTCGGCTCGTCCGTGCGATCAGGTTCCACAAGAAGGGTGCTGTGGCGGAGACGTCAGGAGATGCGGGTGTGGCTGGCGTCGGGATGCCCGACGACTGACTACGCACGTCGAAGTCCGGTGAAGACGGGGACGCTGGGATGGGGCTCAGGGAAGTGTCACCCGCGACCCTCGGAACGTATGGACTCCACGGCGCCGCAGACGTGAATTGTCTTGCACGTAAAGACGTCACGGATTCCGGCGATGAGGAGAGTGTTGAGACCGACGGGGCCGAGGAAAGCCGCTTGAGGCTCGGTAATGAAACAGAATTCCTCATCGCCCTGCGCAGCTGAGTCAACTTGCGGCCGGCGCGCTGTTGAACAGAGGGTCCCTCTTCGTCTTCAGAGTCGGAGTCGAAGGCGGACACCTCAACAGGCTCATCAGGTCTAAGATTAAATGGCGCGGCGAGTGCATGCACATCGTCTGCAGTAGGAATGTCTTGGGTATATGTCTGCAAATCTGGGGATGTTGACAGGCCTGGGGCGATTAGTAGCCGATCCGCCGAAAGGTGTAGGGATGCTGGGGGGACGGGGGAGGCAGGACATGAACGAGGTTGCACGGGCTCCGCTGGTGGCGTGACGTCGTTGCCGTGATCGCATTCCTCAGCTTCCCAGCTGTAGTCCTCGTCAATATCTAGGCTGGTACGAAATGCGCCAATGAGCTCCGAACCCACTTGACTGGTCTCCTCGGCAACATCGTCGAGGTTCTCGAATCGGGCAAACTCCAGTTCACCAGAGGAAAAACTGAGGGCCTCGGAGTATCGTGGGCTTGACACGAAGTCAATCCCCCGTCGCCGTGCCTTTCGCAGGCTACTGGCATCGATGTCGGACTCGGCGGTATACGTGTCATCTTCTGGTGGTGCGGATACTGATGAAACCTGGCCTGATGGAAGACTGAAGCCTAAGCCTCCGAAGATGACAGATGTTGGTGGTAGAGTTGATGTTATGGGTCGCAGAGGCCGAGGCCCCTTGGGTGATCGGGATAACCGCCGCAGAGGAGGAGACCTGGGAGGTGAGCTCTGCTTGGACTGCGCGAGCCAACGTTCAACCTCGCCTTCCTCGAGCTTGGTCTCCCTTTCCTCGATCTCCTCCTCATACTCCCATTCCGCGTCAGCGTCAAAGTCGATCGACGAAGCAGTCGTGGACGGCTCGACCTCAGCCCATTTACCGCTCCTCTGGCCGATAGGCAGCATGACAGACGTGGGACTCTGCATGTATGCCGATCCGAGAGATGACCATGTGGACGACCGGTCGCGGGCCGGCGTCGAGTAGTGTTGTGAAGAGTAGGCAACACCGTCGTATGAGTACGCGCCCCGATATCCGTAGAGTGACGGTGAGGTGATAGACTGTGATGACGATAGTCTAGGCGGCGGGGTAGACGGGATGGCGGGGGTGCTAGGAGATGTTGGGGATGCATAAAAGGCGGGACTGCGGTGTGGTTAGAAGTGTCTTGTAAGGATCGCGGGGCGAGCCACTCACGTAGCTGGTGTAACTGGTTGCGTCGCATCGGAACGCGCTGACCTGGCAACCCTAACAGTGGATGGTCCGGCAACTGAGGAGTTGTTCATTTGGTCATCCGGGTACGAGTACTGGTACGGGTGAGCCGTCAGTATCGATATATGGCAAGGGTTGCGACGCCTCACTTGTGGTTCCCGCAACGACAAGGACCTCAATTGCGGGCGCTTCACTTCAGGAAACGTAGAAGCGCTTGCTGGTCTGCGGCCAGACATGGCACTCGTTGTGGTGTGCTTCGAAGATGAAGGTCGTCGGGCGAAAGCTGAGATGTTGGGTACAAAGTGTGACCGTTCCATGTGCAGTGCAGACATCATGCCCCGCCCCTTTGACCTGGAGCCTTTATTTCTGACAGATGATGTCTGCTCGTCCATCTGTTTCACGAATGCAGCTTTGTCCACGTCCGCAGCTACGGCGATGGTTGGCGCCATGTCGGGGGACCATGAAGGTGGGGGCGGGACAAGGACGACGAGCGGTGGCAAGAGCGAAGAACGGGCGTCGTGCTACCAGTCGTTTTCATATATGCCACGCCCCGAGTCAATCGAAGGCGTGCGGCGAGGGGAGATCAAACTGTAACGTTCCTGACAGATGAAGACGAGAAATCAGCATGTCGCCCACCGTATCTGTGATTCTTATTGCGCCTTGATCTGTTACTGCCTTTCTACGGTAGAGTGCGGCCCAGCAATCCCAGCATGGTGCGCGGCTTGCGTGGTCCTTCATCGCCGCGCACAAAGACTGAGGCTGTACCCCGTCTTGATCGTGGCTGGAGCTTGTTCATTCGTCGCGCTCAGGGTCCTCCCGTGTCATTCGTCGCGCCATGGCATGTGCGCGAGAGGCTTCTGCGGCAGACCCCAGCGAAAACGTTCCATGAGAAAGCCTGGTCGAGGAGCCAGGGGTCAAGAAACGAGCTGAGAACGCAGTTGTCCCGCAAACTTTCGAGCTTTTATGGGCGCTAATCACGTTACTGCCCCGATTTGGAAGGTCTTCCGGTTTGAGGAGGTGGCGGCGCTTGGTTGTTTGCCTCGCCACTACTGTCTCCTCCCCCCTGGACCAGCTACCAGCACTGGGATAAAATCTTCCTCGGCTGCAATACCGTCTTGCGGCTTGTTTCAACGCCATTTTCTAGCCTACGTCGGTGATTCTGCAGTGCCTCTCGCAGATACATTCCCGCCGGCGAGTTTTTATGTCGCCGGGCATCATTCAGGGATCAGCATCCCTCACTGTCCGGAACGTAATCATCATCGAGATCATTCGCAGGCCACATGCTGTGAACGACCTGGCGCACCGCTCCGGCCTCCAATTGCACATCTCAGCCCAACCTTCTGGCATTGAGGGCCCGTCATGGGAGCGTGTCTACCCGTGACGCGCCCGTCCGGAAGACGTAACACGTCTACCTTTTCATGTCCGTACATCTCCGATACAAGCGTACAGACCGATTCGTAGAACTCGCTAATTAATTGTGACATTTCGCGATGATTGGCAGGGTCGAAAGTTGGAGGGCGCGAAAGCGTTGTTCGTTGCGGGGGACTACCCTACCAAATCTACGCACATCGGAGGCCACAACAATATTCTCGTGTTCGTAATGGAGCGGAAGGCCGCACGAATGCAGAAAAGGATCACGCCTTGATCTTCGCTCGGATCGCCGTTTGCCGTCCGGAGGCATCTGTGGCGGAGAACCCAGCAAGCGTACAGTGGCGCTGATGCGATGATGACGCCCGTCGGCGGTCCCATGAACGGGGCATCTGTCGGGCTCATTATGGGATGCGTCTGCGCATACGCAGTACGAGTACGACGGTCGAAGAGCGTGGGCGGCGCCGATGTACAGTGCTCTCACATTAATGTAGGCACCGCCGCCTTACGCCAATGGAGCTTCCGAGATGGACGATGCTGCTCCAACAACGGTCAAGATGCGATTATCGTGTCGTCAAGGAGATCTTCAATGCAAGCCTCGTCGTCAGAAAGTTACCCATGCCATCCGACAAATACAACAGGCTTACCACTCAATCGCCTGGAGATACGATTGGGGTCCAGTATCAGATCCAGATTCCCACCGGATGGATTACTGCGAGGGGTACGCTTTCGGGAGCGTGGAAAGCGTGTGTACTGTCTGATGCCGTTGATTGAGCGATGGTGTCAGCCGGGGCGCCGTGCGGCGTCGGGCCCACAATTGACTAGGAGCGACGGAAAGTAATGTTTGCGGCACCGATACCTGGGAGAGGGTAGGCAAACGGCAAAGCGAAGACTTGTTTTTGAGGATTATTGTTGAAGACTGTGAACAAACAACCGGACAATTTACGTCCGCGCGGACGACTTCTTGCGCTGATAATTATGACAGTAGATGGCGCTGGGCGCGGCACACAATATGGACCCTCGATCCTGTTGTATACCGTATCTAATCATTAGAGGCCTTCCGCGGTAAGGTAGCGGCGGCGGACACGCCCCTTGTCCGTGCGGGTAAGAAACCCTAGCCTTCCGAGTCGTTCACCCGCTTTATACCGTTGTGTCAGCATAGAAACTCTACAGTCCGGTAGACGACTCACCCGTAGCCAAGTAGACCGCCTGAGGTGGGGTCGCCTGTGGTCGGGGCCGGGCGATACTCCAGACAAGCCCTTCATCACCCGGTGGCGAAGAGCCGTGATGCGCAGTGCCCATGCTGTGTTGGCCCCGCCCCGCTGCCCGCTACAGTCATACGCCTAGTGCGCTTCCAACGCGGTTCGCTGCAACATAAAAGACGGCGCCGGGGCTCCCCAAGCTGCAGCGGCGGGCAGCATCTCGGGTGCCCTCCCGCCATTGTATGTGTGGGACCAGAGCACGGCGAGAAAGTGTTCCGGTCAGACCCTGAGTTCGCCACGGAGACAACAAAGTAACAGTGTTTCAGGGGCCTGATTTGTAGTGGGTCCAGATAAGGCTCAGCGAGATGGCGTATTATGCGCGCAGTGTCGTGTTTGACACGGTAGCATGCGGACGAGAGTCTTCGAATGGATGCGCTAGCCTAAATTTAATACACAAAATATTTAACAGGTCACACACCTTCCTCTTTGCTCCCAAGACGGCTCAAAAAGAGAAATCTGTGAATGGAGTCTGGGTATGCATCAGCTACTGACTCGCCGAACACTGGTAAGTTTACCCACAGATCACTTCCATTCTGCGTTATCCGACCACTCACGATATTTACTCGTAGACCGCAGTAGATTTAGCGACTGACTCACCAACTTTCCCACCTTCTGGTCAAGATTGTATCCTTCCAGTCTCACAGGGACACGAAGAGCCCTGGCAGCTGTCGAAGCGGCAAAGATGCCAGTATGGTCAGTAAGAAGAGTTCGGTAGCCTAACCTGAGTTTGTACCGACTAAAAAAGGTCCGTTTCATAGTCAGCTTCTCTCCCAGGAGTCAGACGGCCAAACAAGAGGATGTGGCGAAAACCAAATCACGACGCCTTCCCTTTCGGGCCCGGAGCGCTCATTTTTTGGTGGGCGTCTAGCCCACGGGGCACCTCGTCGAGCCAACTTGTGCGCGAAGTCCAACATGGCTTCAACGCCAACCACAACCGCTGTCGGGCGACCTTCGAGGTGAGATGGTGCATCTTATGTCTTGACGGAAATCTGACACGTTGAAAACTTCGTCACAGCCCCCACCCTCACAGCCTTCGTTTCGTAGGAACGCTTGGCCGGAGTCCGGAGTACTAGTCCGAATATTACAAGGTGCGGAGACCTTTGCCCTCGCGCGTTGCGATGCTGTGAAACTGACCTGAAGCTTCAGTTCTCAAGAAGAAAACAGTAAACGAATATGACGTCTCTCAAGGAAAAAGAGCTCCCCCTAGACGAGAACTTCGCGCGTTTTCGGAGGCAACCTTTCGACAAGAGGAAGAACCGGGGACCAATAGCGGCGACATCGAGAAGATAAAACTATTGGACGTTACGTCGAAGCGCATAGACATGCGCACATAGCAAACCCCCGAAGAGCCTCAATCAGAGCTCGAGTAATTTGCAAGGCAGCAAGAACAAGCGGAGAATGATAGCCTGTAAGACCCACAAAGGCCCACATCACGCCTTACGTTTCAGCCCTTATGTATCGGGAAGACGCAAGGCAGCCGCGCTGAAGGAGAACTCGGCGCTGAAATTGGCAAGTGAAGTCAGTTTTATTGTTCACATTTGTGGGTCCTGTACACTCAACGATAGTACCAACAGGCCGTGGATTGGTGCCAGGAGGTCCAGGCGATATATGAAGCGATACGTTTCATCGCTTGCGGCCCAGATTCAAATAGGCCTCCCAAAGTCTGGACGGAGGGATCATCTGGTTACTGACCATCGCGCTAGCTGGGTTATTTACCATAGGACCTTCATCGAATACTTCCTAGTAAGTCTATAACATTCCCCGACGATCCTCTCGTTTATTTGCACCTGACGTCGCCAAGTAGCTACAGGTACAGTCTCAAATGCCTCCTTTGATATATTCGTGCCGCTTGGCAACACGTCCGCAGCGAATTATTGGCGAGATGAAGCGCTCCTGAAGACGATACACCATGACGTCTCTGGCATTAGCCATCGTATAATAGCCTTTCAGAGGAGAATGGTCGCCATTGAAATGGAGAAATATTGGCATCCCGACCCAAACAACCTCTAGTATGGCATGGAAATTCCCAACTACGATCTACAAATTCATGGTGCATGGCGAAAGGTAGAAATAGAGGGCGTAAAGCCTATCGCGCGAGGTTTCTGCACGACCTGGATATGGGAGGGTAATATTTATGTGTTTCCGACACACAGAGAGTATCCGAATGGAGGGTGCGGTCGTATACTAATTATTTTCTACCGCTTGTCTTCAGCTCAATAATTGGACACAGGTGTTTGGACCTAACATAGGAGTGCCTTCGTCTCCCGGACGTCCCACCCTTGCCGGAACAGGCGGGGCTGAACTGCATTAGATTGATAACGCGATAAAACAACTACGTTCTCCTGTTCAACCGCCAAAAGCAACTCTGGCAGTTCGACATGGTCGCCGAGAAATGGAGCAGCCTCGACACTATCTTTGACGGGCGGTGGTCGTATTCTTACCACGAGGTGAATATCGCTCTTACATCGTTGACAACACCCTCTATATCTTCGGCGGTGACGACGGCACAACGTTCCTTGGCTGCAACATGATGATTCCCCTCGACCCGACGACGCTACAATGGAAGTACATAAGCAGTACGAGCGCGCATGTCCCGTGCAAGCACTCCCCAAACCTGCGCGTCCCCGCGAGCATGTGGGTCGTGCCGGGGCAACGGCGGCTTTACCTGCTCGGCGGGAACGCAAACCCCTAGGTGGCGTACTATCAGAAACGACTCCCGTACGGCCACACGCCAGACTTCGCGTACGATAATTTCCGGTCCTTCGACTGCGTCACGAAGAAATGACAGGCGGAGCGCTAGCACGCGAACTTCCCGGGCGCGCGCATGGAGATGGCGACCAAGTTCAATCCAGGGCTCAAGCTCGCCATCGTGTACGGTGGGTACAACGCCGGGCTCCCTTCTGCTGTGCGCGCACCCGTACATGATGTTCAACTTTTCCCACTACAGCGACTCTCTGGAAGACATGCCATCGCCAAGGGGTTCCCATCCTACCGTGGACAGGCGTCGTCGGACCCAGACACAGGAGCCATATATCTTTTTGGGAGTGCACAGAACTACGTACAGCTATCACAAGGCGCACAACTGATGCACGACAGCAGGTTATGTGGATACCGAATGCGCGCCAATGAAGGGCACAGCCTCGCACTGCTTTGACGACGTCTAGCAGCTGAACTGAAGAATAGAGATGCCAGTCGGACACAAGACAGACGAAAATCGTCAGCTGAATTCCCGTACGGAGACCAAGGGCCTTGGAAGCGGTGTTACACCTGCGGCGACGTCGGCCTGAACATGAAGAAGCGCTCGAGTACTTGTGATCATTATTTTTCTGCTCTGTAGCATGTCGGCAGGCAGGATGGACCCAGCACAGGTCTGTACAGGGTTGCAGGAAGACACAGACATAAATTCATGTCTATTCATATGGAAGCAAGTCTGAGAAAACATTGCCTTTCGTTTGCGTCGACGCAATACACGGGTCCTCGGGGTCCTCCCATTGATCGTATCATCACTCCGAGGTGAATACAAATATACGTATCGAAATCTAGCTCAATACATCTGGAAAGGATACTGTACATTTCGTGTAGAAAATCAATCTGCTCATGCCAATGATCCCTGGGCAGAAGATGAGTACGATGTTCTGCCGCATTTGTGTCAAGACTACGGCGTACCATCGGGTCCCACGGCGGAAGGACGACCTTCTCGCCGCTCTCGTACACCTTGACAAGCTCCTTCGGCGCAAACGCCTTGGGCACGACGACCTGGTACACGAACTGCTCGAACCATGCGTCGCTCATGACAAAGTAGCCCTTGTTGCCGGGAGCTTCGCCCCACGAGTTCTCAACCTTGTAGCGCACTGCCTTGCCCGCGCTGTCAAGATGTACAGCCGAGATGACCATCGCGTGAGTCATAGAGCTCTCGTTCACGCGCAGCCGGTCTGCCTTGGACAGTCCAAGCGTGATGTCGAAGGCGGACTGGTACGAGACCGTCAGATAATGTGTATATAAACAGGAATCTGAGCGCGCACCTCGTACTCGAATAATGCGGTGTCCATGATGCCCAAGTCGCGGTCAGAGAACTTCCCGACATCGCAGCCGAAGAATACAGGTAGCCCTGCTTTGACCATCTTCACGACTGCCGCTTTCAGCTGTTCGATCTCAGTGTTCACGTCTGAGTACCGCATCAGTGATTGCCCGCGTGAGCCAAAGACGTGATTCGAACGCACAAAGGACCGGTCGGCCACCCCAGATATTACCAAGCTTGTCGACCGTGTACAACTTGCCGTACTCGTTCCTTGGGTCGTTGATCAACGAGAAGGAATCGGATGGCTACTATGATGTCAACACACTTATAATCGATATCCATATGCGTGACGCGAACCTTGTACTGGCCAGACGCCACCGTGTAGTAGAACTCCTTAGGAGTACCTGTCCAGTGCCCAGGCTTGCCGTCCTTGTCGTAGAAGTCCCAGGTGAACTTCTCCTTAGAGGTCGGCGGGACACCAAGCGTAGCGCTCATCACGGTGTATACCTCCTTCATCAATTCCTCCTTCTTAGCGCGAAGAGTCGACAGGATAGCCGCGTCGGACATGCTCGACTGTTCCCGCAGGGAAGAGGACAGTGCGCGCAGAACGAGCGCATGCTCGCGCAACTTGGTCTTGAGAAGCGCGTTGACAGGGCCCGAGAGCGATGAGTGTAACGATTCGGGGAATAGTGCTTGGGGAACGACACCATAAGTCTGAAGCACTGAATGTCAGTCTTACCACACCTCAAAAGAGCCACGAGGGACATACCTCGAGCAAGTTGACAACCATGTCCCACTGTCCGCCATCACTGATGAGGTCACCCGCGAGGTGGTACACGAGTCGATCATCGAGGGGCTTGTCTGCGTTCTCAATGGCGAGCTCGAGATAATAGTTGCTCTTGTTCAGCTTGTCCCAGAAGAAGAGGTATGACTAAACATGGCCGTGTTAGCTCGCAGTGAGAGGCGCTTCACCCCGCCGCGCGTACCTGGGATAGCTGGAAGTCATCCATGTTGAACTTCTTCATCACGTTGTATCGCAGCGTGTTGGTGGTGGCGAAGAGCCAGCAACGTCCGCTAGACTTCTGGTTGGTTATTGGCCCAGTCTTGAAGTCGACCTCAGTGTTGAAGACGTGCGTGTCCGCGATGACGGCAGCACGCGACTGCAGCGCCGTCTGTACGTTGGAGTGGTTGAGGATCGTCCGGACAAGCTGCAGCTTAGGCTTCGAGGAGACCTCTTCCTCCCAAGCTTCGACGTTCGATAGTGTGAGCTCGCCACCCTGGGACTTCGGCGCTTGGGCGGTGAGGTGGAGAGCAGACATGTCTGAGGACAGCTTGCCCATGGTCTGCTGCTTCTCGTTGAGAGCGGGAGTTGTGTCGGGTTTAGACGGTGCTGATCCCATGTGTGCGTAGAAAGGTAGTCGTCGCAGAAAGAGCGATGATGGACGTCGAGATGGTATTTAACGAGACCGCCGCAGTGGTGGATCGTGTGTGCCGTCTAACGCGCCTCAGATAACAATGGGTGCCCCTATTGGCCGCCTCGGATGCAAACTAGCATAGTGCCTGGCGGACCCTGGCGGACCGCGCTGGGCTGCTGACATACTGTACTGGCACGACCTTAAGTTAGGCCCATGGGACATGGGACACGTCGAACCGACCTGGATCTCAGTTCGGGGACGTCTGGGACACGGGACAACCTGGGACTACGGGTTAGTTCATCACAGAATTACCTTATACAGCGGCGCCGAAGGCGCCGCCGCCTGCGAGACGCCAAACCATCACTTTGTCCCATAGTTCGCGGACCTATGGGACACGGACAAAGTGTCAAATAGGTTCGGTTCGGGGGTCGATGGGACACGGGACAGAACTTAAGGTCGTACCAGAACAGTAGCAGCCTATGTTGTGAGACAAAAATCGAAAGGAATTGCAGAAAATCGCACAAGCTGTGTCGGTGGCTACGTGCCTGCTTTCGAGGTCGTTATCAGCGCGTTAGACTGCAATGGACTGCAGGCCGTCCGACACACCAGTCAGCCGTGGTCAGATGTCGATAAGGTGAGAACGCACGCGTTTTTTAGACTGGTGGTCCCAACATCTCCTCGTGCTCGACCACTCCTTGCGAGCGTGAAGTTCCCACCCCACGCCGGGTAGCAGAGGTGCTTTGCTTCTCCAGTTCGTCATGCGGCGACTGGACATATAAAGTATGGATAACTGAACACGGAAGGTACAACAGGCATGGATTTCGCGTTCAGTGTGGGTGTGAGCGTGAGGATGGTGTGGAGGGGAGTCTCTGCGAAATATTTAGGCCCTGTTCGGCTGCCAC